>OMLC01056295.1:0-10630 GCA_900302585.1 Regalecus glesne
GTGACCCTTTTGTAGCATTGTGTGTAGTTTATCTGCACTACATCCAACAGTGCTTACATATTTGTGAGGGGCTATGCATCATATTGCAATGTGTATGTTTTGCTTAGGCTCTTTTGATTTGGTTGTGTGCCTGCTTGTGTTCAGATTTCGGTGTGATATATTTCCACAGAATCGAATGGAGGAGAGTAAAGCCTTGTTCTGGACTATAATAAGCTACGAGTGGTTTAAATACTCTTCAATCATCTTGTTCTTAAACAAGATTGACTTACTGGAAGAGAAAATCATGTTTTCACATCTGGTCGACTACTTCCCTGAATACGACGGTAAGAGAGATTATTTTTCTGTCCGGGGCTACACAATGTTGACCACATGTACAGCACAATACTACGCAATGAGACAGAGGAATGGTGAGGATGCAAGCAGTGAGGTGAGGAAGGTGGATGAGTTTAAATACTCGGGTCAACTGTTCAAAGTAGCAGGGAGTGTGGGAGAGAGGTGGAGAAGAGAGAGCAGGCAGGGTGGAGGAGAGTGTCAGGGGTGATGTGTGACAGAGGCGTACCAGCAAGAGTGAAAGTGAAGGTTTACAAGATGGTGGTGAGACCAGGTATGCTGTCTGGTGTGGAAACAGTATCACTGACCGACAGACAGGAGGTGGAGCTAGAGGTGGAGGAGGTGAAGAGGCGGAGACTTACATTGGGAGTGATGAATAAAGAGCTTTGTCTGTCTGCTAGTCTTGCTGTCTGCCTGCAGTCGTGTAGTATGGGCGGGGCCACAGTGGAAGTTGCCCTGGGCGCAACATTTCCACAGAAAAAAAAGTAATGATGAATGAAAACGAGCGCAGCCTCCTCCTGTATACTACACAGGTGTTCAACACGATGGTGTTCATTTACATTTCCTTGGACCATTTTACTGTATCTTAGGAGGAACAATAATTTCCTTGCCCTGGGCGATGGCAACCCACACTACGATACTGCCTTGCCTGTGGTATATATGCAAAAAGCGACACACGTAAACCCCTGAATCCATCTCTGCTCAATGCTTCATATGGGTGCTACACCCTTTATGTTCTTCCTGTATTCTATAAATCTGTCCTCTTCAGCGACAAATGAAGTTTAGAATGTGTGCTGACCCCAATTTGCTTCTACCCTCCATCTCCTACCGACAGGTCCCCAGCGTGACGTCCAGGCTGCAAAAGATTTCATCTTGCAAATGTTTGTGGATCTGAATCCTTACGCCGATAAAGTCATCTACTCCCACTTCACCTGTGCCACCGACACGGAGAACATTCGATTTGTCTTCCACGCCGTCAAAGACCGCATCCTGCAGCGCAACCTGGAGTTACACAACCTGGTTTGAAACTGTGGAGGTGGCCCTGCAATGCGTCCCGCTTTCTACAGCTGTCTATTAGGAGAGCCATGCAGGCTGTCAAAGCTGTACTTCACCATGCCTGATTCCACCGTAGAACACCCCCATCCGTGACCGGAAACGGAAGCACTGCAGAGCCTGTTGCCAGTGACTGAACGTCCTTCCGGCTGTTTGAAAACAAATCTCAGTCTGGAGCTAAAATGGAGGAGTTTGTCTAAAATCATTTGAGTAGCGATGAATTGAGTTTATGTCACAATGCATTGTAAATTGCCTAAAGCTCCTCATCACTTCAGAGCAGTAAAGTCGGCGTGTCTGAACAGTAGACGGAAAAAGAAAGTGAATTCTCTTCGAACCTGTCCGAGGCCCGGTGGTAAAGCTTGCCTTACTTTGCCGGTGGAGGAAATGTAGATGCTAACTGCTATGCAGCACCTCACGTCGCTATCCTGAGATTGTTGTGGTTTGTTTCGTTATGTTTAGCGACGGGCGTGGGGGCGAGTTCATGAATACTGGGATGGCATCCAACGCTTTACCCGTGGCCCCATGGGCCCAAAGGGTTAGCGGCTGTGTCAGGAAGGACATCCAATGTCAAATGTTCCCAACTCATCCTGCGGACTGACACGGACCATTCCTCGACCATATCACTCGAGGCTGGGTTTCGGATCGATCAAGGCCTGGGTGGACTATGTCCGTTGGTGCTGTACCCTCACAAGGTACTGCTGGAAATGGAAATCTGCTGTGTCGACCTCTGAGAAACGGGGAACCAGCTGAAAGAAGACGTTTTGCTATGTTTGAAGTGAGAGGTCCGTTTTCAGGTGTCACCATTAGTCCCCACGTTGTGGGGGTGGACATGGACCAAGATGGGGCTTGGGGGATTAAGGCCAGACGCCCTTCCTGATGCCCTGTGTTGGTTTCCAAACCGAAGTGCGCACTTCACCACTGAGCTACCGCTGCGTTTTATTATGTGTGAAGGGATTATTTAAACCGGTCGTATTTAGATGTCTAGTTTGTCTCAAGTTGAAGGGGAAATGAAGCGTTGGAGAGAGATGAGCTGCAGAGTCAACCAAAGAAGAATAATTTGAGGTGGAAAGTCATGACTATCACTTAGGACACATGCACTTATCTGCAGGTATTGAAATGCACATTGTACACTTTGTCGTCTTTAGCATGTGCTGCTAATAATTGTTGTGTGTGTCTGTTTCGTATCAGGAAGTCATACCAACTCCACAATAACTCAGTTTTACTGGACTGCTATACTGACCTGTGTGAAATCCTTGTGGTGAACATCATATACATCATGTAACCTATGGTGGCATTCAGACCAAGGTGATGCTAACTTCCATGTCCATTATGTCGCTACTCCCATCACTCCTTCTTTCCCTAAGTCTTCATTATCTTAGTGTAACTACATGGTAAGGATTTGCAATTCAGGTAACGTTTTTGATTGGATTTGACTGAAGTCATTTTTCTTGGTCAGAAAACAATTTGCCGAAAAGCACTGAGCCTGTCGCCTGTTACATACCCCTGCACTTTGTGATTTCAGATGGCACAGTGTTGTCCTGAGCTTTGGCCTCTCTTGCAGCAAGCTCTTGTAAAGCAGGAGTTAACAAGCTGATTCCTGCACACTTGGGGTCTTGATCCATCCTAAACTGCTGCTCAAGGGTACAATGATTTGACGCAGGCCAACCAGCAGGTCCTCAGCACTATTGGGTACACATCCATGGTTGAGGGATTTGTTTTTACCCCATGTATGAAAAGGGGTCATATTAAATGTATCTGTATGTGTGACGTCTTCATACAATCTTCCAATCCACTGCTTGGTTCGCATGAATGAATGAATAAATACACAATATATATTTGTTGATGGTTTACATCTGTATGTTGAGGACTTTCTGCCCTTAACTTGTTCATCTTTGTGTGTTTTAGTGAATTTAAAGGGGCAGCGTAGCTCAGGAGGTGGGAAGGTCATCTAGTAATTGGAAGATTGCTGGTTCGATCCATGGCCCCTGCAGAGAAAGTGTGTCAAAGTGTCCTTGAGCAAGACACGGAACCCCTAATTGCTCAAGCCCTGAGATTGAGTGGTGACCTGTCCAGGGTGTGTCCCCGCTTTTCACCCAATGAGTGCTGGGATGGGCTCCAGTATTGAATAAGTGGTTGATGATGGATGGATAAATATCCATGCAGTTTGCATAGCACATGAGAGTGGTTGGTCCATTTTCACATATCATGATGAGTCCCCACGCTGTAGGGGTGGATACAGACTTAGATGGAGTTTGAGGGAGGCCCCTCTTCATGCCCCGTGTTGGATTTGAACCCACAACATCTGGTTCATCAGTTCCTCCATTTAACCCGTCCTATTGTATATCCGAGCCGTGAGCAGCTGCATGGCCCGGGCAGCAGCTCTCTGTAGGGTTCATTATGTAACTCATGACTAACACTCCTTTTGCACCTGTTATCAACCCTGTTGATCAGTGCACATATTGCACCATTAAAAGAGGGCATTATGTCTGGATTATATACCGTGACTTGGAAGGCTTTCTTAACTCTGTTTCCCCCAGGGGGGTCTGGTCCTGTAAGCCGATACATGGCCCATTCAGCCCCACAGAGACTGCACGTCTATTCACCAGCACATGTACTCGCCTGCTCTCTCCTGCACAAAGGAATGTCAGGTGTAGCTGAACTTGCGAATGAGGAAGAATGAAAATGAAAAGCTGCCAGCTCACCTGTTCCGGAACTTTTTTTTCCCTCTCCTCTCTACCCCTCGACGAGGTCCAGCAGAAATGATCCCTCTGTTTGATGATTAACCTGTACTCGCGTTTTTCTCCCTTAGAAATCAGAACTAAGTAGTAAAGTTGGTCAGCAACTCGACTAAAATGAATGAGTGTTGCATGTCTGCCGAGGAAGTGGAAAGACATCGGATACACATGGATATAGAGAGACGACTGAGACTTGATAAGAAGGAGTCACATCGGGAATTGAAGTTGCTTCTTTTAGGTGAGTCTCTGTGTGTGTGTGTGTGTGTGTGTGTGTGTGTGTGTGTGTAAGGAGGGGGATTCCAAGCTGTTATCTAGTAATTCAAATCATCCAGTTATCAAAAGGCTCGTTGGCAGACCAGGGGTGAGTTTTGCATTTGTCTATTTGAGCAGGGACAGTGCATAATAAACATCTGAAGTCAAATGTGAAAATACCAGATTTAACCATCGAGCTAATTTTCAAGAGAAATAACACACACTACCCGTAACCAATTTGATACACTACCAAACCCTAAACACAACTTCAAGCTAATTTTACAAGAAATCCTCATAATCACTCAAGTTCACACTGTTCATAGTGGCTACATGGAAACGGATTTTCACACCAGGACATGTGTGTCAGCTACAGTAAGCTCCATAGAAAATACTTCATGTCACTTTATGACATTGAACCAAAAAGGAGTCAACCGACTGCAGGGTTCGATGTGCATGAAGGCTCGTCTCTGAGATAATGAACACTAACTGCATATTATACAACTGTGTTGTTTATACACGTAGGGATGCCTGCAGTCAGCTCAGACTCAATCTTAGCCTAGTGGCTGGATCTGGCCTGTTTTTATTTTAGATATTCATTGATTAGTACCTTCACTATGAAGGAGGTTAGCGTTATTATTACTGTTTTACCGGTTGTAACTTAATTACAATTCTGTTATCCTGATCATGTCGTGTGCCGTAAATTGTGTCTTATTCTGTGTACACATCATCCATTGCATGGCTGTCTGCCTTGGGGGAGAGAACCCTTCTCTGGTGCTCTCCCTGAGGTTTCTTCCTGTTTTTCTCCCTGTTAAAGGGTTTTTAAGGGAGTCGTTCTTTGTCCGATGTGAGAGTCTCAGGACAGGATTTTGTGTTAATGTAAAGTCCACTGAGGCAAATTGTTAATTAGCAATAATGGGCTATACAAATAAAATGGACTTGACATGACTTGATTTGACTGACGAGGTTACCCGCATGAGTGACCAAGCGTTTCCCTCAATAAAACTGTGTGTCCAAATGAGCCGATTCACCTTTCGGACAGCGTCCCTCAATATCACCACAGTCGTCCAAACGGCTCGGGCAGGTCATGTGTCGGCTGAACTTACCTGTGTGAGAAACTGTTGTCAGCTATGAACTGTAATAAATCAAAGAATAGGTTCACACTGACCAGTGAACATCTCCAGGCTGGCCTCCGGGTGTCCACTGCCCACTCCATGAAAGCCAACGTGTTTGAGCTGAGGTAGCAGAAGAAGTTCTGGTTTCTAGCAAGAAGTACGTTAAAGATGTAGGCCTAGCACTGGCTGACTCTATGGATATATAGTTATCTATTCATGTGAAAACTGAAAAATATATGAACTAGTGTCCTTGAGTAAGTGCTGAACCCCGAACCGCTCAAGCCCTGAGATGGAATGGCGATCTGTCCCTGTATGACTCCAGCCTTCTCGCCTTGCTGAAAGTCTGTCACACAGCCGGTTGACGTTCCGATGATATTGTTTGTTCATGTCACAGATGTCCTATTTCTGCCGTTGCTTTTATTTCATTCCAGTTTCCGTCCCTTGCTCTCATTCATCTCATTTGTTCAGGGACTGGTGAAAGTGGGAAGAGCACGTTCATCAAACAGATGAGGATCATCCACGGTGCCGGATACAGTGAAGCCGACCGGAGAGGTTTCACCAAGCTGGTGTTTCACAACATTGTCACAGCCATCCAGGCACTGATCCACGCTATGAGGCTGCTACACATCGACTACGTAGATGACAAAAACATTGTAAGGCTTTTTAAAGAAGGCTGAAACTGATTTCAATATGCATTTGAAAAGATTTCTTGTTGCCTCGTGGTCTCACTGGGGGGATGTTAATATGACACTAGATCTTACTGTTTCCACCATGGATGCTTTGATGAGAGTTGTGTTGCAGGTCCAGTTCCTCAGACTCTGTCTGTCTGTCAGTCAATCGTGGAATGGTGGAATGCATGGACCAGGAATGGTTTTAAAGGAGGGTTTTGTATGTGACAGGGCCACGCAGAACGACTGAGTCAACTGGAGCCAGATCATTTGTATCATTTGGAAAACTGGCAGGTGGATGCTATCCGGAATGTGTGGAATGACCACGGAGTTCAAAGGTGCTATGACCGCAGACGGGAATTCCAGCTGTCTGACTCTGCGAAATAGTGAGTGTTGTGTCGCATGAGTCAGCTCATGTTCCTCTTCTGTTCCTCTTATGAACCGAGGCTTCTGTGTGTTTGATTGGGTTTTGATAATTGTCAACTGCCTATATATATATGTACACACACACACACACACACATATATATATATATATATGTGTGTGTGTGCGTGTGTGTGTGTGTGTGGATGTCCTTCTTGACACCCCGCGGTGGGTTTGAACCTGTTTTCTAGCTCATCAGTTCCTGAGACGTTGTGCTCTACCACTAAGCTAGCACAGCCCCGGGTCTTATACGCAAGTGTTTAATTATATTTATGCCAAAGCATCAGTCCGATGACAGTCTCTTGGGTTTTCCCCCAATGCACGAGCTATGACTTCCTATAATCGATTGTGTCCTTTCGTCGTCTTTGTAAAGGTAGTACATTCAGTATTCATTGCATCTCTTAGAGGACAAACTACAACACCAGGCTTTGAGGCTAGCTTCTGCTGAGTAAGGTGCTGCCATCCATGCATAGTAGAGACATTTGCTCAGGCTGTGATACATGCAAAAGGGCCTCAATGGACGATCAAATGTAAAATGGTAAAACCGCATATTAATTGTCAGATAGACAGGAGACTGTTTAGTAGTGTGATTGTTAAATGGAGAGAGATCTGCACAACAAATGTACAGAGATGAAGTTATCAAAACCCTGACGGCTCCCCTTCACTGTTTCTGTTCAGCCAGTCCAGGTTTCGTAAAGAAAAATGCACACTTAGAGTTGACATGTCAGGGTATTTAACCAGCTCTACTTTTGCTTATTTTGCAGTTACCTGAGTGGCTTGGACAGAATCACAGCTCCCTCATACCTCCCCACCATGGAGGACATCTTGAGGGTCAGGGTGCCCACCACAGGCATCATAGAGTATCTCTTTGACCTTAAGTCTGTTGTATTCAGGTAGGCGACTTCACTACTTGGCCAGGGGAGGCACCGTAAATCAAAGATTATGCATTTGGAATAAAAAGGGGAATACTAATAATTGGTTTTGTATATGGGGGAAAAAAAATAAAAGATTTAAACGGAACTTCAGTAATTTTATGAATCCTCATCTGGTGATTCGGTCTAGGATGGTGGACGTTGGTGGTCAGCGTTCAGAAAGGAGGAAGTGGATCCATTGCTTCGAGAAGGTCACTTCCCTCATATTCCTGGCAGCACTCAGCGAGTATGACCAAGTCCTGTATGAAAGTGAGAATGATGTAAGGGACCAAAGTCTTCATTTTCTAGTCCTTCACCTGAGTGAAGTAGATCTCATTCCCACATCACCTAGATATCATTTCTATTGACATTTTCCCTTGTTCCTTGGCCAGATTTCAGTGACAACCAATATCAAACTTTTCAAACAGGACCATGACTTTAGTCCAAGTTAGGTTCTAATGTCTCTCCTTACAGAATCGATTGGAGGAGAGCAAAGCCTTGTTCAAGACCATCGTCACCTACCCCTGGTTTCAAGACTCGTCAATCATCCTCTTCCTGAACAAAACAGACCTGTTAGAGGAGAAGATTGCTACTTCCCAGCTAGCAGACTACTTCCCTGCATTTAAAGGTGAAACAAAAATGCGTCTCTTTGTGACCAGCTTGTGCTAATATGGCATGTTGGCTTGATCACAGTTTACATTTATAGAAATCTTTAATGGATTTAATTTACTGACGCTCTCTGATTTAATGCTTTTCCTCTCACACAGGCCCTGAGAGAGATGCAAAAGCGGCAATGACGTTCATCTCGAAGCTCTATGTGGATCAGCACCGTGGTCGCCAGAAGCCTCTTTACAACCACTATACCTGCGCCACCGATACAGACAACATTCGAGTTGTCTTCAAAGCTGTCCGAGACACGCTTTTAAGAGAGAACCTTGAGAGATTTAATCTGGAGTAAAGAGGTTGTGAGCTGGGTTTGAACTATGATGGGAGCTGGGGGGGGGATTGGCTCCCCTAAAAAGGACATGAGCTCCTCTGAAAGCCTGCTTTGAGAAGTCTAAGCAGAGCTCTGAAACACCATCCATTTTGTGTCACAGGTAATCGATTTTCTTTAATGCACATTAAGTTTCATTGTTTTTATTCGCTCGTTGCGTTCCAATTTTCCAATCTTTGCCTCCCCTATAATAAACATAATTCTATGACTATTCCTGCTGTGGCCAACCATGTGTCTACGTCACTGGTGCCACTTGAAGTTTGCATAGTGAGGATGTTGATCCATGTTCACTTCTGATTGATGGGAAGCAGCAGTCTTACTTGTGTTGTATTTTTGTGAAAATGGGCCTTAATCCTTTTTAAGGTACATTTGATTACCTACAAGATCCCGTTGATTACATTTAAAGGATGATCTGGATGATCTTGCCCCCAGTTCTGATCTCCTCACTCCTCATTTAACTTCCTGTCCACTTCGTTCCTCACATCTCGGTCTTTTATCCATCCTCCAACCCAACTGTGAAATAAAGGATAACAGTTTTAGCCCCAAATCTATGGAATCATATTCCCCAATCCATTACATTTGTGGAATCTTTGGACTGTGTCAAGCAGCTTCTAAAAGCCTAGCCAAGCCTTTTTTATAGACCTGATGTGGTTGTTGTTTTTAGCTTGGTCTGTTTCTTTCTGTCAAGTTTAATTTTAATTTCATTTATGTTATATATTTAATCTTATCTCCATGATTGTTTGTAAAGCACTTTGTAACCACGTGTTTTTAAAAGTACCATATAAATAAACTTCCACTTAGTTACTAATATAGGGTGATCGGTGGTGTCGAAGGCTGGGCTGAGGTCTAGTAGAGGAAGCACAGACATGTAGTCTGCTGGTTGAAAAGCTGGTTGGAAAGAATCATCTAGTTGACGTTTATATGGGTCGAACTTTGTTGATACACAACTCTCTCTAATACTTTAGCACAGTGATAGATTGATTGAGACCCTTTTCAGTGTAGGCATACAATGAAGTTACGTTTGGTAAGTCAGAAACTAGCAGTCATAGAAAAACAAGATAAAAACAAGATCAATAACAGAGTCAAGAAAAACGAGTCAAATGAAGAAGATAAATGTGATTGTGCATCCTCTAACTACACTGACAATGCAGAATAAAACCATAGTGTACAACAAACTAGAAGTGCTGTCCTCTATTGGCGGATGATACATAAAATGCACTTATGCATGGCAGGGGTTGTTCTTTCTAAAGTGCCACTCAATGCATTGGTTGTACCTATGCTTGGCTTCTCTGAGGCCCTTCTTTAGTTCTTCCTGGACACTCCTATAGGCCGACCTGTCACTTGTCCTAAAGGCAGCATCACGTTCCCTGAGCAGAAACCAGACATTTCTGTCTAACCATGGTATTTGGTTTGGAAACACCTTGATGGTGTTGATAGTTCCTAATGTCACAGTACAGAAGTCTATATAGGCCAAGACAGATGAGGTATGTTTCTCTAAATTTGCCCCCTGTGCAGAAAATCAGACAGAATAAATCAAGTTCAAAGAAAAGAAAACCAGCCAGAGGGGTGCCTTTTTTCTTTTCGCCCATTTCTAAATGATATTTGGGAAACAACACGTTTACCAATTTTGACTTTATCATTTCAAAAAGAGAAATCTGTTGGCTGCCACATACCTCGACCTATTTACATACGGTTGACCTTTTTCATGCTCATGTGATGTGATTCTGCTGCCTGACGGCGATGGAACTGATCTATTCTCTTTTTTATCAACCTGCATGATGTAGGATGTCGGGCTGAACTACAAAAGGTAGCATGTGATGTGTGTGCTATGCACTTGCTGCAGCTTATGTGGTATTGATAGACTTATTTAGGCATGTGGTGTTTCACATCTATTTGTGCAAGGTGGTGAACAAAAGTGGGATTAGCATTGCGTTATGATCTATTATCATCATGGCGTTGCCTCCAGGATGTTTCACCACAGCTTTCGCATGCTGTGTTTAGAGAGTGGTTGTTGCCTCGCTAGCCTTTGTGTGTGTGTGTGTGTGTGTGTGTGTGTGTGTGTGTGTGTGTGTGTGTGTGTGTGTGTGTGTGTGTATATATATACATATATATATGTGTGTGTGTGTGTGTGTGTGTGTGTGTGTGTGTGTGT
>OMLC01056300.1:0-17578 GCA_900302585.1 Regalecus glesne
GGGGATGTTACCGTCAATAAAACAGTAGGTGGCGCTCACACTGCGGTAGGTCACAAGGCGCTCTGAAAGAAAGACGAAGAAGAGATCATTACCCTCAATGCATTGCGAACTTAATGGTCTGCAGGTGAGTTTTCACCTCTTGTAGGTCTAGCCTAGCTTGTGTGTCGTTATTTCATATTTATGTTCACCTCTTGTAAGTCTAGCCTAGCATGTGTGTCGTTATTTCACACTTATGTTCACCCGTTACAGGTGTAGTCTGGCGTGTCGTTATTTCATTATTATGTTCACCTGTTACAGGTGTAGTCTGGCGTGTCGTTATTTCATTATGTTCACCTGTTACAGGTGTAGTCTGGCGTGTCGTTATTTCATTATTATGTTCACCTGTTACAGGTGTAGTCTGGCGTGTCGTTATTTCATTATGTTCACCTGTTACAGGTGTAGTCTGGCGTGTCGTTATTTCATTATGTTCACCTGTTACAGGTGTAGTCTGGCGTGTCGTGTTATTTCACGTTTATGTAGCTGTGGCCAGCGTTACTCACAGTAGGCCCGCAGGTCTTCAAATTCGGGGATCGGTTTGAGGTCCTTGTCCAGTGTCAAACGTGGAAAACGCCTTCAACAGAAGTAGAAAACGTTGACCTAATCTGAACGTCTCTGGTAGGAGTTTTTAAGTACATATTGTAGAAAGTGTCTATGAAGGAAGACAGAATTCGTATGTTGCGTGACTTTTAAATCGCTCCAGGAGGTGGAATGGTAAATTAACTTTTACTTGTGGGTGGTTAAAGGTACACTTGATGATGTCTTGGTCGACGACATGAGCTCTCTGGTGACACGACGTCACTGTTGCCTCACAGCAAGAAGGTCCTGGGTTCAAATCCTGTCCCAGGTCCTTTCTTTGTGGAGTTTGCATGTTCTCTCTGTGACTGTGCGCTTCCTCCCACCATCATAAAGACATGCATGTTGGGTTGAATACTCCTGCCTGTCCCCCTGAGCAAGGCAAAGGGAAAAAGAACTGGAGGTGTTCCCCAGGTGTTGCAGCTGCTCACTGCTCCTACACACTAGGCTGGGTTGGATGCAGAGAATGCATTTCATTGTGTGGCAGCCTTCTTAAGAGAACTGTCTCCATCTTGGAATGACTAAGGCTTCCAGTCTTATTGAGTTTTACTAGGGTGACCCTTTGGTTTAGATTTGGATTCAGGACTTCAGGTCCAAAATGTTTTCAGTCAATTCTCAGCCACTGCTCTGCTTTTTCCAAACTTAAAAACGGAGGTCTCATCTTTGTCAACAACTACACCGATGTGCACATAATGAGTCATTTAAATGAGATGGGGACTAAAATAAAATCCAGTTTACATGAAGTGGAGCACAGGTCAAGTAACAATCATTAATGTTTGATGAGTCTCACAAAGAACCGTAATGTGTCTCTACATAAGAGTTTCCTCCTGTCTTAATTCTTTCTTAATATGCAGGATGAGGATGTGGAATGAGGCCTCACTCCTCTCGCTGTTCAGCACGAACAATAAAGCAGGTAAATGATATTGAACAATAAAGAAGACATAAGAGCCATGTTGTTTCTTGTCAGAAACCCTTCATATAGACTTTACATTTGAAGTGTTTAAATAACCTCTGCAGCACATTCAAACCAAAACACGTTCATCCCAGCAAAGCTAGCATTTAGTCTAAGGTACTTTAAAGAGGTTTTTTCTTCATAAGTTTGTTGCTTATAGATATTTAATGTTGTAGTCATCGTGTTAGATTGCTCATGCAGTGGTGCAGCAGCTGAGCAGATCATTCACGAGTTCTATTTTCTCTCCATGTGAGGTGGACTATCGGGTAACATGGTGACGCAACAGATGGCATCTCAATCCCGTGCCCTCCCCAGGCCCCACTCACTGACCAACACCATCCTACCGCTTTGGGCAGAATGCATTATGGGGATCAGGAACAGACAGCTGAGTCCACTTCTCGTTGGTGAACATCTCCTCTTTAAACATCTTTCTTTGGCAGTATAGCTCAGGAGATGGGATGGTCTTCTACTAATTAGTGGTTTGATCCCCAGCCCTATAGAAAGCATTTTGGGGTTTCCCTATTCCCCTCATATGACTAAAAGAGGAATATCTTATCTTGAGCAAGGTCGTGAACTGCACCCCAGACGCTGCAGCTATGTTCCCTGCTCCCATACAATAGAATGGGTTGAATGCAGAGAACAAATGCAGGCCAAGCCAGCTGCTGGATGACCTCTAGTTCAGTATGTGGAAGGAAAAGGAATGAAAGAAAGCTTCTAATAGCAGCTGCTTCATCAAGGTTAATGATCAATTGGCAGGCCTGGTTCTGAATCCACCCCAATGATGCTTTTCATACGACCCAATATGAGAAAGGCCCATTTCACGTGACTAACTGGTCAGTGGATGGCGAGGCGGCACAAATGCGGGCCTCAACCTTACAAACTTGTTTGGTTTTTTAAACATTTGTCCCAACATTACTTGGGTGTGTTTGAATAGCTTCCAGGTTTTGGCAGGTTAACTGTGATCTATTACTGCATCTAAATGAATTGAAATATTTGTTTTTTCCATGAGGGTTGAGCCATTCAGCTGTGTAACTTCAACTTTTTTTTCCACAGTTGTGGGAAAGGAAAAGGGAATCAAAGGTAATTATCACAAGATGGGGCCATTGCAGGCTAAAGACAGCATGTCGACTTGGTATGAAACGGCACTCTTGACTTCCCCGAGATATAAAAACACCAGTCGGTAGGAGCAGGTTCACTAGAAGCCTCTAAAAATGTAAAGCATTGCTTTAGCATCCAGTGAGGATGTCATTTGGCATCTGTTAAGATAGTTCAAGCAGAACTTTGAATCTCTGACAAAACTGAGAAAATTTGGGGTTTGGCTCACATCTGGTCTCTTCTGCTGTTCTTGTTTTGTTAATGTTCTATTCTCAGGTTGTTGGGAGAAATAAGGCTGTCTGGTCATTTCTCTTTAGCCATCTGTTTTATCCAAGAGCAGTTTCCTTCCCAGGGAGGGAAAAAGACATGCTACTGGGTGATGTTCCTCATTTTAAATTCCCCATGGAGAACTGAAGTCTGTGTTCACACAGACCCTCGTTCCAGAGACTGGATGCATGTACACATAAGCTGAAGCTCGCCGAGGAAACATGTTAAACCGTGATGGTCCTTGATATAGGAAGGTAACAGTATCACCTGGAGACAAGTCAACTTTACCAGGAGACAGACATCACCTGAATTTACTCTCAAGTTCTACAAGAGATAATTTCTGCAAACCCTCAGAGTACATGAGGGTTTCCCTGAACTTTTCTGTAAGAGACCCGGTCTAATATGTCTTGTCTGAATGTAATAAGATACGTTTTATATTAATTGGTCTGGTAGTAGGGCAAGTTTGGGAACTTTGGCTCAACAGCGCTACCCTCTGACTAATGTGAGCACTCACTTGAATGACTGCTTCCTCTAATCTATGGCTCAGCATCATGGTGGCCATATTCAAGACAAGGGTGTGAGATTCATATGAACCAAGGACATGCTCTCAATAATGCACGTCTGTAATGTGTGGCCACTTTTCCTTGTCCAGGTGACGTCGGATCCGGAGGTCTCAGGCGAAAGAGGCTGGTGTGATGAGGGAGGAGCTCCTGTTTGGACACAGTGCACCTTCACAGATGAATTGGGGAGCGTGATGTGAGGTAGTTGACATTCCAACACTAAGCCACACTTTCCCTTTGGATCTGTTCTTGGTCTAGAACAATGGTTCTCAATCATGTCCCCAGATACCACCAGTACCAATTTAGTTCATTGGTACTTAGTCACTGGTGTTCCAGTTATTCAGCAATCGGGGAGTTTATGAATCTGGAACAACAGGTGAGTGTTATGAACTAGAAGAAAAAGAAGAAGCAGTTCCATTTATTTGTATTTGTAACTAAATGTGTTCTCTCCATTTAACCCATCCTATTGTACAGGGGCAGTGAGCAGCTGCCGTGCCTGGGGAACAGGAGTTCAGTGTCATGCTCAAGGACACCTTGACATGCTTTCTGCAGGGCCTGGCGATCAAGCCACCAATCCTATGATTACTAGATGACTTCTCTACCTCCTGAGCTGGAATGCCCTCAAACCATCACTAGTGGTGCAATCTGAGGACCTGAGTGGGAACCGCTGGTCTGCATACAGGGTGTTGAAGCCTACTGGGGTAAGAAGGACGCGCACACACACATGATGAAGCTTGTGCACGTCAGACACTCTTTCCTGGTAATTTATCCTGCATATCATCTGGACACCGCAGTCTCCCACAGCTGACCCCTGTCGCACTGCAAACACAGTCACATGCAGAGACGCACTGGTGCACGATCCGCCCCCGTCTGTCAGATCAGACCACTGGGGTTACCACTGACATGCGTTGACATCACAATTAAACTGAGAACGCCCCAACAGTGCATGGTCATCCATCACACACGACACGCACACCGCGCAGGGACGGAGAGGCTCTATGCATGTTAAATGGCAGGTCTGTCTTAACACAAGCTGACAGGCTGGTGCAGCGTCTTGATTTGAAAATATTCCCTCCATTTGACAGCAATTTGTCCTCCTCTGAGACTGCTGAACAACCGAGTGTGCTCTTCTCTTTCTACAGCTGTATCTCTCTCAATCCCTCTTCTGACATTACATTTAACCCATCCTGCTGTGTGGGCACAGTGAGCCCAACCACAGTGTGGAGCTAAGGACTGAACCACCAGTCACTGATAACCAGACGACCGTCCTGTGTCTTGAGCTATGCTGCCCCGTGCGTGCGTGTGTGTGTGTGTGTGGTAAATTAGCTGAAGAGAGACTTCATGCAGCCTTGATGATATGGTTCTACAATAAACGTCTTGCTCTTTTTTTTTTCCCTAAAATCCTTTTTTTTTAATGCAACCTAACCTTTATCCCCATGTGAGGTATAGCCAATTATGCCCCACTAACTATGGACCTCCGGCCATTATTGGGAACATTGACCCTCTAATGCCCCCTGGCGGGCAGTCATTTCTGCCCTGCAGATTGGATGACTCCCCTTGCATGGAGATGGAAGCTTCCTGGCTCTCAGCGGGCAGGCAGGCAGCCTCATGAATTTGAGTTCATTGAGCGAGTACGTCCACCTCTGTCAGTCGCCAGCATCGTGCTGTAAATTGCTCCAACTTGTCGGGTGATTACCTCAAATGAACAATTAGGCTGCTGGCTGTCACAATAATGTTGCTGAAGTGGCTTGCCGACTTTAACGGCCGCCATCAAGGTGCTTCACAAATGGTCCATCCTGGGGTAAATGTCAGCTGCTCCCCATCAGGAGCTATTGAGCAACAGCCATCGTACCCACTGTGGTGGGATTAGGGGACTGATGACTGTTTTTGGACAATGAATTAGTCGGCATAGGAAGTTTCTGGATTGAGGTGTAAAGAGATCCACTTGTGATGAGGCACTCGGCCATGTGGGGACCTGCAGATGGAGTTGTTTTGGAGTAGAAATCACTGCTTCTATAAACTGTTTAAGAACATTTAAAACTTTTCAAAGGGACATTTTAGCACCTGCAAAAAGGCCAAAAGAAATATTAGCATATATAGACTGACGTGACGAGCCAATGCCTGCTTTGAATCAGCTGTCACCATCCATCCATCATCAACCACTTTTCCAAAGTCGGGTCACGGAGTCACGCTGTAGCCCATCCCAGCTCTCATTGGGTGAAAGGTGAGGAAATACTCTAGACAGATCACCACTCTATCTCGGGGCTTGAGTAGTTAGGGGCTTCATGACCCAGTCAAGGACACTTTGATACGTGCTGGTGCCCTGAGGATCTAATGGGAGAATCACTGTATTCACCGTATTTCAGTAATCCAATGTCCTTCTGTCTGTGTCTCTACCCCCCATTAGAGTGTGAGCGGTGTCAGAAAGCGTGGTGTGGAGTAATGCCACCCAACGGCAGGACAAGCCACTGACTCTTGATCATAATGAATACAAGCCTGGAGAGTGAGGGAAAGAAAAAGAATTCCTGTTCATCTCTGTCTGTGAGTACTAAGTGGTATTTTAATCCACAAGAGTGAGGGCATTTTTCTGGCCCTCACCTCTCCATGGGTCTATTTATGGTCTAGGACCTGGGGTTCAGGGTTAGAATTAGGTTGAGGTGAGTTAAGAGCACTGAGCATGGATTAGGATGTTGGGGTTAGATGTCAGGCATGTAATTATGATGTTCAAAGGGATTGAATGTGCTTGATGAGGGTACTCACGGAGTCAAGATGGAGAGAGGAGCAGACTGAGAGGGAGAGACAGATGGAAAGAGAAACGTGTGGTGGCGATACAATGTGAGACTGAGACAGACTTGACTCTGTCTGATGTGTGTGTTCCTGGGGGATGATATGCAGGTTCATGTGTCTGCGGTGCTTTAAGACAGGAATTAAACATGTCGAGGGACTTGCATCCACCCATCAAACCCAGAGGAACACAACAGCAGCTGTGTGTTTCCCTCTGCATCTGTCTTTACTTCCCAACGCTGGTCTGTCTCCCCATCTAATATCCTGATATTCCAGATTAAGCTCCATCCAACTTCTGGATATCTCTTTTACTCCTATCTGTCTCTCCCCCGCCATCTCTCCCTGCTTGTGTCCAAAAACACCCATGAGGAGAAGGAGGCAGAGTAGGAGACAGAGGGAGGTAATCCTTGGATGTATGAGGCTGACTCTTCCTGCAAGCAGCATTTTCCTCTGGGATCTTTATTATTGGGATGGTTACCTTCTATTCATGGACTGAGCTGTGTAGAGACCAAACAACGCCAGTCAGAGTGCCGTGCCTTTTATGGAGTCGACGCTCTACCACATTCCCAGAATGTGGTCCATGTTGGATTCAAAAGACTACATGAAACACGTGACCTAGCAACACAGCTGACCCTTTCTCACCCCGCGATGGGCGAAGCAAGCCTGCAAGTCCCGTTTAGTGCAGAACTGTTGGCCTGGGTGTAGGGGGGGTTCAACCCTTCCTCTGGTGATGGAGCTGCGTCGGCGTTCTGTGAACTGTTGTGTTTGTAAAACTCTTAATTTAGAGTGGCTGCCCGTGAGGCCCAGCTAATAGCCTCCTCTTTCTCAACAAAGAAGAGAGAGATGAGCAGGAGAGCTTCTGAAATCAATGGAGGAGGATTAAGAGGGAAAGCCCAAGGGGCTCCTCCAGCCCCCACCCCACCGAGTCCTGAGGCAAGAAATGCCTCCAGGCTCCAGCTCCTTAAAGAGAATATGGTAGTGCCATCACACACATAACAGAACCTGTTCTCCACCTTCTGCCAGCCTCCATCAGGGGCTGTGTGAGTCTCTGGGGGCAGGGTAACTCATGCACCCCAAACACCCCACACACACACACACAGTTTAGGTCATGTGCATCACGGAAGGACACTGTCTGACTTCCATGTGGACACAACACCAATGAAAGAAGTGCAACCAGGTTGAACTATCATCCAGCCGTATTCAGCTGGAACTTGTGTGTGTTCTTTTCCTCTATGGCACAGGGAAAGATGCCTTCACTGGGCACCCTCACACGTTCCCTGTAGGGATTGTGGCTGATGACTTTCCCCAGCTGGAGCCTTTAAAGCTGACGTCTCGGTTTACAGCATGCTGTGAGTCATCTGAGGGATTTGAAGCAGAGCCTCATCAAAGACGCCGACGAGTCGTGGAAACGCAGTTTCAGCAAGGAAATTACCCCAACGGCAGTGAAGTTACCCTGCCCCAAAATAATTACACGCCTTGTCTGATTTACCCACAGGCCCTGTCACTCGCTCTGGAGCATCCCTCAGACCGCGAAATGCCACCTCCACAGGTTTTATGGGGATCACCTGGGGGTGTCCCTCTGAGACTGTGACCGGACCTGCCTCTGAATGAAGGAACCAGAGGAGAGAGCGAGACATCACCCTTCAGCACGGAGACATGGGAGCCCTGGTGTGTGCGTGTGTGTTTCTGGTGGGTGTCCAGTATAAAATGTTTTGAGAAGAAAATGGAAAGTCCTGAAATGATCAGGAAGGAGAGTGAAGCAGTGTGTGTAGAACAGCTTATAGAAGTGTTCTACTGCCACACAATCAAGGCTAGAGTGTGTTCTCTGCTCTTAACCCTTCCTGTTGTTCAGGGAGCAGCTGTAGCCCTCCGGAACAGTCAGGGGTTCAGTGTCTTGCTCAAGGACACCTTGACACGCTTTCTGCAGGGGTAAGGGATCAAACCACCACCCTCCAATGACTAGATCACTACTCTACCTCCTGAGCCACACACACCACCACCCCGGGTGGGTGGGTGTGTGTGTGGGTGTGTGCGCGCGCGGCCTCCTTTGTAGAAGGGCAGACCTATTACGAGCCACTGAAGCGTCTCAGCCCTCTGCCCAGGCCCTGCTGACAAAACCATAATGTATGGGGGCCTTCCTCTCTGCACCGGGACTCATTAGTCTGTCTTACAGGAATGGGGCTGAGGATCTGGGCATTGTCAGATGCATCCAGTGAGGCGACACACCACCGCTCCATCTGCACGATGCCCATGCCGGCAGCGCCGCACTGCTTCCATCAGGACTGCTTCCAGGTGAGAGCTGATAGAAGTTTGATTGTGTGCGTTTTATTTGTCAGTGTGCTGTTGGACAACAGGGATGGTGGTGTGAAATAAAATGCTGGCCATGCTTTTGAAGTGGCTTGATGTAGTGTGACCCATGAGGGCTGTGCTGTGAGTCAGAAGGTGTCCATAGTGAGCAACAGAGGATGTGCACATGCAGGACTGACCGTGAGAGGGTGGCTTTGTGTGTCGTGACCAGAGCCCACGTTGTGGGGTGGACACAGATTGAGACAGAGCTTGAGGGATTAAGGCTGGATGCCCCTGCTGACACCCTGCAGGGGGTTTGAACCTGCAGCCTCTGGTTCGTCAGTTCTCTCAGTGCACACTCCCCCACATAGCTGCCGCGGCCCCCAGGGTGAAGTCTCACCCACAAGGACAAAGAAAGAAGTTCTGAGAGAACTTCAGAGGCGTTCTGTCTTGTCTCCTGGTGTGACTACGTGGAGTCAGGGCAGAAGTGTTTCCCTCTTAAGTACCGTAGGTTGGAGTAACGTCAGTCCATCTCATCCGGCTTCTTCCTGCTCTCTCTTCCGTGGGTGGTCCTCTCTGAGCCCATGTAGCTTCTGCTCTTTGCACCCCTCTTGTTTGTGCTGCAGACGGCCAGCCCGTCTCCTCTAGCCTACCCCTGATTGACACAGGATCTGCCGGGTGACTTGTATTGTTTTTGGCGGCTGCCCTTCCCACACGGCCGTGTGTGCCACCTGCTCCAAACAACTTCTCTGACACGGGAGCCGCAGCTCGGCATAATCACTGAGAGTGTTTCAGCGGCACACATCCCACCAGCATCACTCAATACAAACATGAGAAGCTAAGCAGACAGGGCGATTCATCATCCTGTCCCCTTAGCCTACCTCTCACACACTCGAGCTGCAGCCAGCAGGGCGGCGGTGGCCCTGCACCTCAGGCTCAGCATGGGATGGTCAGTGTGGAGCATGTTTGTCTGTGAGGACGGGGGTCCCTGTCTCTCCATCATCAGAGCCCTCAGATGCTGAGTTCAGACGCCCTCACTTGAGATGTAATAATCACCAGCCTCCCAACCGGTCTCCGTACCAGCCGTCATCAAGCACAGCCACAGAGGAGGAGGAGGAGGAGGAGGGCTAAGAGCAGGTTTCCCTGGGAGCCGGCAGCTGGCACGCGTGCTGGTCTGTCAGGACGTTTCCCCCTGGCAGACAAGGAGCAGACAACCGTGTGGGATTTTGAAGCCCTGTGTAGAGTGATAGGGATAGAATGATATGGGCTGATTGGCCGAACACCTCCGTGTGGGGGAGGTGGGGACATTTACATAGCAGAGCATGTGGATAACTGGTCCTCTTCACATGCAGGTGGTGCCATCACAGGTCTGCTTTATTTCTGCCCCTGCAGACCCCATGTCACAAAGCACAGGAAGAGATCCTGAAATGGGAAGAGTCTGAGTTCTCGGGCTTCCCCCCAGCCTGTTTGTAGTAAATGATGGGTGGTTTGAAGCCCAGCCCCTACAGAAAGCATGTTGAAGTGTCCTTGAGCACGACACTGAACCCCTCCCTGCTCTGTACTGCAGGATGGTTCAATGCAGAGAACACACCCGCCAGCTTTGGTCCTGTGGCAGTAAATCACTTCTGTCCTGATGTTGAAGGACTTGAACAGCTCGCCTCATAAAACACATGCTGACCTTTCTGTGCAATCAGCAGATGGGTGAAAAGCCACTTGGTGCCTTGCTTCCCCGCCCAGGCTATGAGCAACGTCACACATGCAGACCGAAGCCCTGCACTTTGATGACCGGTTTCTTTCATTCTCCCTCTTCCAGCATGAAAACCCATCTCGTCCCTGATGGAAATAAACCGCTGGCAGGCGGTAATAAAGCAGAAAGACGACCCTGGAATTCAACCGTCAACCCCCACGTTAAGGGCCATGGGTCCTTGAGTATGGCCGTCTTTGCTCTTGACCAGGGATTGATTCTGTCGTTTGCTGATTCAACCCCACTCGTAATGCGCTGACTGGGTTGTTTGCAGGCCACTCATTTTGCTGGATGCTCTCTGAGAGACTGATGTCCATGCAGCAAAGTCAGGTCCTCCGTCAGGCCCGGGCCCTTTGGATCTGCTTGGCACCACCCACGACTCAGCGGACTGGCTGAGCTCCCTCTCTTAGACAAGTGAAGGTGAAGGGGGAAAGGGGACTCCCAACGCTGGTGACTGGACACGTGTTCCTCTTCCCTGGTTGACAGGCACTAGGCCCACTCGCTGCACACACACATGCAGGCATGTTGAACGTGGGCTGAGATGAGGAGACAGGCAGGCAAGACACGAACACGGTGTGACTCAAACCAGTGCCGTGCCCATACACAGCAGGCCCTGTCGGGGCTGAGTGATTGTCTACCTCTGCCTCCGAACAACCTCCGCCATCACTCAGCTGCTTCTCCTGCTCCTCCTTCTGTGTCGTGCTGTTTGCCAACATGATTGGAGGACAGCTGGACTTTGCACCTTCTGGCTCTGTGTTCTGAATGTGTTGCTGTTGTCCTGTGGCGCCAAGAGAGCAGACAGACAGACGGGGCGTAGCACAGTGAGGCTGCAAAATGAGAGCATGCAGCACATCGTGACCCCTGCATGTGACCCATCCTGTTGTGTAGGAGCAGTGAGCAGCTGCAGCACCTCAGGCGTAGTTAGGGTTTCAATGTCTTGCTCGGGGACACCTCGACACGCTTTCTCCAGGGGCCGGGATTGAACCACCAACCTGCCTCTAGCTTGAGTGAAGTGGATCACTAATCAGTCCACCAACCATTCATTCTTATAGTCCTTGGGTAAAGGGAGCGCTGGACTCTGATTGGTCGGTCTCTTCGGTTATCTCTGCCTCCGTTCTCTCTAAAACGGGTACAGACCAGTTTAGCTATGGCCCCAGCAGAAGCTGCTGTCCTTGTAATTCGCCCCACGTCCCTCCTGTTCCCACGCAGCCTCCGATCAATAGCGGTCTCTGAAGGAGACAGAGGCCTTATTGTGGCTGACATGGCCGTGGTCGGAGCCATGGCCGCCGTCCACGGAGCTAAGCTGTGACAGATCCATCCGGGCCCTTCACCCCCACAGGGTAAACCCAGCCTTTACTGCCCCCAATGAGAACTCACTCTTCATGTACCTACAGCCAAATAAGAGCAGATGACCTGTCCCTTAACCCACGCTGCAGCTGATGAGGCTCAATGGGTGTTGGGTCTCTACAGCCCGTAGGGAGAAGGTCTTTGGCTGCAGAGGTGGCTCTGAGCATGGCTCAGGATGTAGGCAGGCTGGTGTAAGAATTGAAAGGTCGCTGGTTTGATCCCTAACTCCTTCAGGAAGTGTGTTGAAGTGTCCCTCAGCAGCATTTCGTTGTAGGAACACGATGACCAGGAAAAGCTGTGTTCCTCTCTTTGTCTTGTAGACTGAGTGGAGGAAGCTGCACATACACAGCACTTCCCTCGTCGATGTGCACCAGACTCACTGTCCCTCCTTATGGGGTTTCTCTGTGTGTTCATCGGGCTGTGCATGAATAATACATGAATAGAAACACTGCCCCCCCCTGTATGCAGTATCGTGCTCCCTCTTTGTGCTCAGACAAAATCTCTGTTTGGGTGAGAAATTAATTGGTCTAATTGGTCGCTGGGTTTGACTTTCCAGTCCAAGGTTCCCTTGAAGAAGTCCCAGCGGTGGTTTCAGCGGCGCGGGGAGGTAAATATTTCCCCACGCTCATGTCCTGCTTGCAGCTTATGAACACTGTGATGCTAAGCACTTAGAGGAGACGACATGCTCAGAAAAGGTTTTCTCCACCTGTGCAGGTTTATTTGTCTCAGTGGTGGTTCAGAGTTGTTTTGCTCATTATCTTCAGCACCTTTGGACGCTGCTTCACATTTCGTGTTACCTTTCTCTTTTTAGTGCTTTGCTCCAGTCAACCAAATCAGCACGGGGTCACATGCAGACCACGCCCCCTTTCATGTCCCGCCCTTCATGGTCTTTGGTGTCCTGCCCACCACCTACTGTAAGTCTCGTCCATCACATCGTACTTGTCCTGACACCCTACCAAACTGTGGGTACACACACACACACACAGACATGATTGGGGGGGGTAAACATTAGGGTATTGGCAGTTCTCCTGATAGCTAGCCCCACACTCAACCCTCCGCTGAGTTTGGACATATGTAGGAGCCTGTATGCTTCTTTCAAATCTATAGTGAATGCTTGTGCTGCATAAAGCTGCCATGGCATGATGAGCAATAACCAGTGTCAGCCCCCATCTGCAACCCTCTGAGATTTAAACAGTTGGTGGAGGAGGGGCAGAGTAAGGTGCAGACCACAGTGCATTTAGCCCACGGGACTCTGACTGGACCTGGACTCACCTGTTTAAACCTGTTCCAGTCTGCCTCACTGAAAGTGTGGGTTTTGTGTACCTGGAATGAGCTATACGAATAAAATGTATCATTATCACTTATTATGAATGCTGAGACACGCCTAGGGGGTCCTCTACTTCAAAGAGGGGCTCCAGGTAGCTCGACTTGTAAGCTGATTGTTCGTGTTGAGGCGGGAACCCCTCGATGAGGCAGGAGTGTCCTCCCATCGGGTGGATGGAGAGGTAGCCATGGGGAAAGCAACAGGGATCATGTGCTGCTTCTCAATTCCATCATCAGCAGCATTTATGGTCAATACCGAGTTTGGGAATGCAGCGGGTCCCCATCTGAGAGCTGGGGACACGGCCACCATCCAAAACGTGCACACAGAGTTGCTCGAATGGACGCCTTGTGTTAATTTGTCGATAAGGAAAACAGAACGTTTGGGTTGTTGTGTCCTTTTTTTAAGGGTTCTGATTGGATAACATGGTTTTAGCATTGGCGCTCTGCCACCCCCTGTTGGTTTGGCATGCTCCTGACAGTCTGTTCACTATGTTGAGTAGCAATTGTTTTTGCGTTTTGAGAATCATCTTTTCTAAGGACACTTGTGCAGATGAGATTCTTTAACGCGAAAGAGGAAAAACCCATCCATCATCAACTGCTTGTCCAGTGTCAGGTCATGGAGGTATCTGCTCCAGTAGGGACCCCAAACCTCCTCCTCCTGGCCACCAGCTCTGACTGGGGGTCCTGAGGTGGTCCCAGGGTGGAGATATAATCCCTCCACCTGGTCCTCAGTCTACCCCGTGGCCTCCTCCCAGCTGGACGTGTCTGGAACACCTCACTAGGGAGGAGACCAGGTGACCTCCTGACTAGATGCTGAACCTCCTCCACTAGCTCCTCTCTAGGTAGAGGAGCAGAGGCTCTACTCTGAGACCCTCATGATGACTGACCCTCTCCCCCCGTCTCTGAGGGAGACACCAGACACCCCTCCTGAGAAAACCCAGTTCAGCTACTGGTGTCTGGTCTGGTTCTTTAGGTCAGGACCAGCCTTCCTGGCCACAGGTG
Source organism: Regalecus glesne (assembly GCA_900302585.1). Classification (NCBI taxonomy): domain Eukaryota; kingdom Metazoa; phylum Chordata; class Actinopteri; order Lampriformes; family Regalecidae; genus Regalecus; species Regalecus glesne. The sequence goes on from OMLC01056300.1 coordinate 13,973, forward strand.
AGAGTAGGAACAAACACTGACCAGTAGATGGAGACCTTTGTCTTCTGGCTCAGCTCTCTCTCGTGTAAAGATGGTTTGGTCAAGTGAGCTCAGTACTGCTACAGCAGCTCTGATTCTCTGGTCCAACTCAATGCTCCATCTTCCCCAGACCCTGAGAGACTTGAACTCCATCATTGGGGTAAGGACTCATTCCCTACTCAAAGGAGGAAAAACCCTGTTTTCAAAAACTGCCTACACGTGTGGAGGTAGCTCATTTTTACCCTCTGCTCCGGCCAGGGGAAACGAAGGGCACATTTACACACACACACACAAAGCCCATCAAGAACAATTGCCGCCAATATTGTGAACGTCATTATCTACAGTGTCGACCAGCTCCACATGCCGTTTCATGCCAGTCTCCTTCAGGCTTCTCATTCTGAACAGAAGCAAACGAACTCCGTTCACCCCGGACGGTTGGTTCAGTGAGCTAACTGCTGAAAAGTCTTCTGTAGAGAACTGCATTGGTTATCGAGGATGCACTTTCTGAACCTGCCACATGATGCGACAAGGGCTGAACGAAGGACAGGGCCTAACACATCCCTCTGTCAGACCTATGTGTGACAGCAAGGTGGGTGGAACAACACACCTTAACTAGAACCACATCTCCACCAGTCTTTCCTTCTCTCACTCCAGAACCCAACCCTTCCTGAATGAGTCTCATATCTTGTCCCTCTCTCTGCTTTCTCTCTGTTCCAGTAAGTTAAAGAACCTGTGGTCTGCTCCGAGTACACTGAATCCATAAGTGGTTCCACCCACTCTCCATATGGGTGCATCTGGTCAGGTGAGTGGAGACGGAATGGGTATAGGGTGTGGTGGTGGTGGTGGCACTGAGAGTGTAACATAATCAGAGCAGTGCCTTTTTTAATGAGCAGCCTGTTTATTAAGTCCACTCAGGGAGTCGGTGCAAGTGCTTAGCATTTGCTCTCTAATTAGGAAAGCTAAACAGTCCCCATTGCTGAGGATCAAGCATTAGGAGTGTGTATGTGTGTGTGGTGTGGGATGGTTGTGCCGAGGAGCGGTGTTCGGGGTTTGATGGAAGAGAAAGAACGAATCATCAGCCCTGGAAACATTTGGAAAACAAGCTTCACATGTTGGAAGGATTAAAGATGAGACTCAATATTCACACTGTCTTTTCTGAAGAAACTGATCAGAGAGAATCAAACCGAGCTGCACTTTTTAACCACCTGCCATGAGAGATATGCACTACCCCCAGATTACAAACACCAAGGAAGATTCTGAAACATGATGAATCGCAAAAAACTTCTATATCTGCCGGGTGACAAACAGTGATGTGCAAACACAGCAGCAACATTTGTGAGCTGTTGGGACTGGAAAATGATGGCCAATAGGAACAGCAGGTCATTAAGGAACTGTGCATTTCAAAAGCAAATGATTACTTTCAAGTCCTATCAGCAGCTAGAGGAAATTGTAATAGTCTGGAAGACATTCTTTCTTTAATGACTTCTTCATTCAATCTGTTACAGATCGGGTCACAAGCTTCCCCCATATTAATACCAGTTGGGATGTTGTAGCCACAGATGAAAATGATGTCAACTCGTTCCAGATCAGGGAAGTTGTCTTTAAACCACTAACGATTAAAGCACCACTTTCTCCAAGGATATATAACCTAGCTAGGGTATTCCTTAGAAAACACAGCAGCACTCTGGTTCTGCTCCTTACTCATCTCATTAATGTTTCCGACAAAACTGGGCAATTCCCAGCTGGATGGAAAAATACCTTGATGTAATGCCCGTTTCAAAGTCTGTGGATGCTGATGAGATTAGCAACTACAGACCAATTAGCCTTCTTCCATCCCATCTAAAGAACAACTGCTACATCACTTGGAGAAAAAGCATTATTTGCGTCCTCTACAGTTCTGTTTCAGAAATCACCACTCCGCAGACTCACCCACTTGATCACTATTAGAAAGCATAAAGTAGTCCACTGATGAAGGAGATTTGGGGGATGCGGTGTTCCTGGATATTTTTTTTTAAAAGGCACTTGATGTAAACAAAAGTATCTTCATTCCAAAATGGTCAATACGTCAATGTGGTCACTGTCATCGTTTTACTCTTGTTTAGTCATGAGCAGTGTGTTCTTGGTAACAAGTCTGTTTTTCTTTTTTACAAGATTGAAAAGTGAGTCACCAAAGGAACTGTCTTGAGCCCTATCCTATTCAGTTTGCAATAAGAACCTGCCAGAAGGGTGGCCTGGTACAGATCTGCAGGTGGATGCTGACGACGGAGTCCACATATATGGAAAAACCTGTGATGCTCCTGCAGATAAGTGAACCAAATATCGTAGAAAAGGTATTGGCTTGGCTTGATTCTATCACATACAGTAGAATTCTTGAAAATTAGAATTAAAGGTGAGCTTCTTGAACAAGTAGAAGAGGTGAAGTATTTAGGGATAATCTTATAGTATCACTTCCATTTTTATAGTCATACTGAAAAGGTTTGTAAAATGATAACGATTAACTTGATCTGTTTAAAAATGGTGGGGAAGCATGGCTCATTGGGTAGAGCAGTCGTCTGGCTATCAGAAGGTTGCAGGTTTGAGCCCCACACCTGCAGAGAAGCATGTCAAAGTGTCCTTGAGCAAGACACTGCTCTGCCCTGTGATGGACTGGCGACCCTTCAGGGCTCTTACCCTTCCTTTCACCCCATGAGAACTGAGATAGGCTCCAGTTCCCTTGTGACCCGGTTTCGGATAAGCGGTTGACGATGGATGGATGTCTAAAAAGGGTAAGAATCTGTTTGACGTTTGCCTTGCTGTTTTTAAATTCTGTGCTATTATCACATCTGTGAGCCCTATGGTTTAACTACCTGGTCCCAGGCCAGCTAGTTAGTGATCAAATTCATAGCATATTTACAGCCAGGCAGTGAAAATCTCGGACAAAAAGCAAATGAGGTGACATTTATTGATTTTCAGTAAGTAAAGCTTATGTTTGAAAGTTGAAATGGATTTGCACCTCAGTCCATCTGCAAATCCATTAAGAGGCTGCAGCAGAGCCATCAGAGCATCTTCACGTGGCAACTGTAATGTCATCCTGCAAAACAGCTTTTGCTCAGACAGTGTTGTCAGTGAAAGGAGCAAAGTCCTGCAACTCGTTACCTGATCGCTTGAGACTTGTTGCAAAATCCACCAGTTTTGAAAGAGCTAAGAAACCCTGGTTTATTCAGCAGCAAACCTGTGCTAAAGTCTTGGTTTCAGTCTTGTCTTTTTGCCAGCCTAGTTTCTACTAAATGTGTGCTTTAGTGTGACTCTGCTTGTCTTATTACCTCACTGTTTTCACAGAAGCCCTGCTAGGGACAGGTGTAGCAGACGAGCATCAGGCATAAACACTGTAAGGCCTGCATCCGGTAACTGCTTTCAGGTTGTCTATGTACACGTATCACATAAACTATAAATCAATGTCAGTCATTGCAGTTCCCCTGCACTGACCAGTTGTCCTGTACCCATCTCTGTACATAGACACATGCTGTGCATACAGAGCGGAATCCTTTAAATAAGGTCCTTAAAATGCTGTTGCAGTGTTTAAACAGCTATTGGTAACTACCACTCTCT
>OMLC01056302.1:0-12624 GCA_900302585.1 Regalecus glesne
CTCAAACTCCAGATTAAAAGTACTCTTCGTCTTTGCCTGTGACAATCTTGGAGAATGGGCTATTTCAAATTAACTTAAGGTATGAAGTGGATCCCATGGCCTCAAGGTTAAAAAGCCCCCTGCAAACGCTGTGCTCCCTTTGCAGTTCTCTCTATAACACTCGAAAGTAGATGATTATGAATCTCCACAATGTGAGACGGAGTCGATACGTTTTCCGGCCCTGATAGTTTTCAACGATTTTTCTGGTTATTCTCATTTTTTGACCCGAATGCATCAGTTGCTGTATCTGCCCCTCAGCATTTGGTGCCATGAAAAGACAAGTGCTGATGTCAATATATTGATTATATTTCAGCTTTTCTGTGGCGAAGCAGACAAAACACAAAGCTTACAGTTCAGGAAATGATTGGTTTTGAGGCGCTCTTCGCCAGACTGCAATTACTTCCCCGCCATGGAGATAATGAAGTTGAATGGACTACATACAAAAGAGGAAACTGAAGGGTTCAAGTCTTTGTTGTAACTTTTCAGATAGAATATGGCTTGGATTCTGCTACAGCACCAATAAACGTCCTTACAGTTTATCACTCTGCCTTTGAGCCAGGCACTCCAATGCTTTGTATTCCTTTATAGTGCCCCAGAATATATCAGGGTCAAATGAAGCTTTAAGAGTCTGTTGAACTTACACCAGGCTGTCAGAATCCTTGGGATCAATGGATGTTTAAAGTGCTCATGTTTCTTTATTGATTCAGAGAGAAATATGGGATCAGATAGTGATAATTGCTTACATTCAGTTTGTCCTATTTCTAGCCAAGTATGACATAATCATTGCTCTGGCGACAGGTATTTGGTAATAAATTGAAGATGGTTTGCCAGAGAGTGTCTGATTGGGGCAGCTGGACCACCACAGCTATTTTCAGTCAGCTTTGTGTGGTGTTTTCAGTTTAGGTCTTGTGTTTTGGGGCTTCCAGTATAAACCATTGGCTACCGAATCCAGAGCACTGAACCACTTTTTTGTCAGTTGAACTGGGATCATTGAGAAAGCATGATTTGTTGGAGCCAGGTGGAGATGTTGGCACCAAGGTATCTTGTATTGATGGTTGTAATGATTATAGGAAAATTATGAGTAACAGCATTTCAGTTTGCCTTATGGAGTGGTAGGACTGTAGTTTTAGGCTCGAATATTGAGTAGTCTGAAATTGCTGAAAATGTTGATACAAGATGTAATACCTCTAGTAGGTATTTTAAATGGACTCATTTTATATAGTACTTTCCTTTCTTTCTTTTAAATTTATCCCCGTTTTTCCCCCACCTGAATTCCCCGAGTTACCTACTGCTGGGTCAGTCTCTTTGATACCCCTCTAGAAGGATGGTGGAAGGAGGAAGCCGTAGCATGTCTCCTCCAAGTCACATGACCACTAGTCCACACATCAGGAAAGCACAGTGCTTGGCCGTCAGAGGAGAACAAAGCGGAGTACTTTCCCTTCACTTAACTGATGACCCAGATGCTAGTTTGCTAGTTCCCCAGAGGGGGACACTGGCGAACCTAGCACACTTTATCCAACCTAAACCCTGTACCCACGTGAGGCTTAGCCATATATAGTGCTTTCCTAGTCTATTGCCCACTCAAAGCTCTTGACATAGTATGCATCACGTCTACTTGGGGGATGAGGGATTTGCATGTGGGATTAAGGCCCAAACACCTGACTTGTAGATGCACACTCTACCACTGAGCCACCAGCGGTCCCCATATGTTGATCGGATGTTGATGTGTTCCATAGATATGAAAAACGCTGTCTGCATTTGGACTGACTTTGTAAAGCGAGTTTCCTACTTGTATGTCAGTTACATTGCTTTGGTGAATGGCTGCTTTCAGCATGTGTGATTTGAACCCGCTGGTGATGGTGGAAGCTGATGATGATTTGTACAGAAATGTCTTGAGTGCTGAAATGATATGTCCAATTAAGAGGCTTTCCTGGTATCTAGCAAAACAATAATAGTATGTAGGTTAAGTCTGTGGGATGTGCTGAGGAGACTGAATAAACGGTGCATATTGCTGGGGGACCATCTGCCTTTGATGAAGTCTGTTTGGTCTGGGAGAATTATACAAATGACCGATTCATTTTCTGTTGGTTAGTGTTTTACTAATGATCTTTACATCACAATTAATAAGGCTTATGGGTCTATAGCAGGGAGGGAGAGTTGAGTCCTGAATAGGTTTGAGCAGAACCCAAATGAGAGCACCTATGTGGAGCCATAGAGGAGGATAATATAATATTGGTAATCACTTGGATGAATAGTGGGGATATGATTGACCAGAGGTGTTTATAAAATTCAGTTTTGTTTGAAAAACTGTCCTCTCAATATAACAGTCAACTTGGTAACATGTACACATTGGATCCCAGCTCAAAGCCAGTATAAACATGTAATAAGAGGTCCAAGTTCACATGTCACGAATAGTCTCCATGTTGTGCAGGTGAGCACGGACTTGGATAGAGCTTGGGGGATTAAGGCCAGATGCCCCTCCCGATGCCTTATGGTGGGTTCATACCTGCAGCATCTGGCTCGGCAGCTCCACCCCTGCAACACAAAACTTATTGTAGAAACAAGCTGGGAGTACCACCTGTTTTAATAATACTCGTGTATAATCCCATAGCTGCTTTTGGAAGGGCCTTAATGTATTCTATTTATAAAACCAGGGATTAAAACAAAGCGAACAGTCTAATGAATACATTTTTCAGAAAGGGGAATGCTTGGCTGAACATGTAACTGTCCCTGCTGTGGGGCAGCATAGCTCAGGGGGTAGGGCAGTTGTCTAATAATTGGAGGTTTGTGATTTGATCTCCGACCCCTGCCGAAAGCATGTCGAAGTGTATTTAAGCAAGAAACAGAACCCCGACTGTTCCAGAGAATGGCGGCTGCACTCACTGCTCCTATACAACAGGATGGGTTAAATGCAGAGAACACAGTCCACTGGCCTGTGTTGTGTGACAAATAAAACAATTCTATTCTATTATGTGAGATTAAGATAGAACTACTTCATCACTAACTACTACACTTGGGACCATGGTGGCTCTGTGGGAGAGCGCATGCCTCCAGGGGCGGGTGTAGTGGGTTCGATTCCATCCTGGGGATATCAGGAATAGGGCACCAGGCCTTAATCTCTCATGCTCAGTCAATTTGAGGCATATGATGTAAAGTGGCTTGAGTGGTTGCTAGACTAGAAAAGCACTAACTACTGGACCATCACCTCTGCATTCTTAATCACCCAGAATCAACACTATTTACTGCACTATTGGTTGTGCGTTCACATTTTTTATCAATTGCCTCACCATAAAAATCAAAAACTTCAAGTTGAGGTTCCTGTAGCACACATGTATGCAAGTAAGCCAGTGTATCGCAAACCACTCTCCACTATTATGTAAGCAGTCCCAAAATCCATGATCTAAACCAGTCACCCTTCCATGTTATTGTAGGGGAATATCCTGCCAGCGACAAGGCCATTCCAGTTTCAGGCCAGTGTTAGGATGTCCAGAGGATTACCAGCCCATATGGTCTCCCTGAGAATGAACAAAGCTGGCTTCTGGCATTGCTTAATGCATCTGTAAATGAGTTGGTCTCATACACAGTCACAATAACACTCCATTCCACCTAAGAGCCATGAAGAATAACACTACAACCAGAGATGAATCTGGCTGGACTGGTTCCCTTCAGTCAACTCTCCTCCTCTGCTCTCTCTTGTGCTCTCACTCTTTCTCTCGCTCGCTTTCTCAAGCACACACACACACACACACACACACACACACACACACACACACACACACAATGCCTTCTCATCCCTACCTCATAGGTCCGGTCTCTGGTTCTATAACACAGGCGTTTGGCCTAGAGCAATGGGATCTGACTCAGACCAGTGGATTTAGATAATGTTTTCGTATCCCGGCTGTGGTATTGTGACTGACCATGTTTCTTTAACTCGAATGCAAATACATTGTCACAAAGGCCATGGCTCAGGCCCTGCCCATTAACTAATCCAAGATCATTTGGAAGATTAGAATGGATCCATTTTGTATCCATGGTCAAGTCTTCACGGACTTGGAATAAGCAGCTGCCATTTAACTGTCAGTGATACAATGGATGATGTAGGGGAACTCTACCATCACTGCTTTTGCCTGGGTTCTTGTTTTAAAGGACCATGTGCAGCTGTTCACATTAATGTCACTATTAGATGCACCACACCAGGTAATAGAACTGGTCCTCAGGTACTGCAGCTTCCCACTGCGCCTATACAATAGGATGGATTAAATGCAGAAAACACATTTCATTGCAACTACAAAACTTTTACAATGCAAAATAAAGTGGCTTTTTTTTTCTTCGGTGAATGGTAAATAGACTCGTTCCTACATAGTGCTCTTCTTGTCTTGCGACCACTCAAAATGCTTTACATCACATGTCTCACATTTACCAACTATGGGGGATTAAGGCCGGATGCCCTTTCCTGATGCCTAGCGGTTGGATCAAACCATGACACTGGATTGGAGGCACACTTTAACGCTGAGCTGCCATTGCCCCCAAATTTCTCTCCGTTTTCATGTCATTTCTGTTTTTTCTTGTTGTATATCTTCGGTAACGAATATTATTAAAACAAATTTAAAATATGAGTAGAAAAACTTATTTGATGCTGCTCGGGGTTGCTGCACCAAACTATTTGAGGAGATGGTATTGGAATTAAGTGGTGTATTGAAGTGCCAGAGGTCTCAGCTTGTTGTGTGCACAGTCCAGAGCTTTAAAAAAATAACTACACAATTTTGCATCAAGACTTATTCAGACTAATTCTTCATTCAGCCATACGTTAGGTTCGAGTCGTTCTTTTTTGTCCCCCACCTTGCGTGTCTCAGTATCAGCAAATGGAGAAAAAAGCATCAGAACAAATCCGTTATCTCTGCTATTTTTCTCATACGAGCCAACGGTTCATATTGCCTTGCAGCCCAATGCTTCATGGGTTGGCAGTGCTGCTGGCTTGTTCGCTCATTACAGATACTAGAATAAGATCAGCTATGTCATGTCGTTGCCAACTGCTCATCCAAAGTCAGGTTATGGATCTGATGGAGCATATCCCAGCAGTCACTGGGCGGAAGGTGGATAAACAAACTGGACAGATCACCACTTCTTCTCAGGATAGGTGTGGAGGATCAAGGCAGGATAACTTTCCTGATGCCCTGTGGTGGCTTGTTACTTCCTGAAGCGTGCGTTCTACCCTCGAGCTACTGCAGCCCCTAAAAATAGCTAAGTAGAATAGAGTATTATCACAGGGAGAATTTAGACTCAAGTTCTGTAAGGAGAGTGGTTCAAGTTCCTCACTTTCCACCTTTGGACAAGGCCGTGTTGGTGAGACTTAAAATGGGAGGGATGTAAGTGGAGTCCTCGGCACATGGGTAATGGTAATGATTATGGTGATAGGCTCAAATGCTGTATCGCTTCAATCTTCTCCTAAAACTCATCAAAGAGCTGAGAATAATACCACACAAAGGAGAAAGAAGGGAATTGTATGAGAATCAGAATTGGTATTCCTGTTCTTGTTCAGCTGAGGCAGGGTGAATTAATAATAGCGAGTCTGAAAACTAGTCTCTTGTTACATGGGGCATAACTTCTCAAGGATATCAAGGCACCCCAGCTGTGACCGAGCAGCCTTATCATTCAAAAGCCATGTAATACTTTCTAACCTTTACTTACCAAAATGTAAAAAGCTGCTAAGAAATGCATTTTAATCCTGCAGACACATTTCTCTCCGTGAGGGTAAGATGATGGTCAGAAACAGACTTGAGGAAAAAGATGGTGAGATAAACAAAATCCCCAACCCTGATTTCACCCCTCTTGTTTAATTTAACATCCGCCATCAGAGAGAAAGAGCATGAACTACATCTTTCCTCTTTGTCCTTTAATCTTCATAATTTCTCCACCCGAATGAATAATTCTCTTTATTTTTGGCCTGTTCCCTTCAAGGTGCTCAGTCCATCCTGCAGAGCTGACAGGCACAAGACACGGATGATTTTTCTCCCAAACAGCATCCATGTCTTACATCCATCCATCACTCCCTCGTCCTTACTCTACCTCAAGTCATCAGAAAGCGTGAATATGTGAGGAAGTGCGATGGGATGAGCAAACGGTCACAAGTCGGATGTAATGGATATCTACAGGACGTTCTTCAGTCACAATTGAATGTAAGTATTCATCAGAATCTATTCATCACACATGTGGAGGACTGAAAACTAGAAACCAGAAATCACACACACACATCAAACTGATCAGTACTATCAGTGTCCCACAGTTGAATCCCCATGTTGATGGGCTTGACCCATTTGTGTCAGAGATGTTGGTGCACATTCATAACAGGAATGAGAATTTCATTTCAGTGAAGTCAAAGGTCACATAATGTATTTCTACATTAGGATGAATAGTTTTATTTATCAGAGCTATTTCAGACACTACCAATGGCCTGTTGTGGATATCTTCTTTTGATGTGTGGTGAACTACGTGTCGCTGCTGTTTTTAATAAGAAGTCCCAGAACCAGTTGACCTTCTACTGTTGGCAAATATGTTAGTCTTGTGTACTACAGTGCTTTGCAAAGGGACCGTGCATGGAAAGAATTCAGCTCTAAAGTTTTTGGTGCATAGCCAGATACTAGGATAGTTCTTAATCACAGAGAGGGATGGGGTTACACTGGGAATGATTAAATGCATAAAACCTGTGTACGCTTCGTATAAAAAATATCTCTGCTAAATCTTATAACTATCAAAGTAAAAGCAGCCCGAAAGACATTCATTACTGCATCTCAGGTCAGTTTACGCTTGGATATTTGTCATATGAATCTGATGGATATCGAGTTGCATTATTATTCAACATGAGATGTCAAAGCAGAGATGGAAAGTTATTCATCATCCACAGTGCTTAATTTGTAAGCTAACCTACCTCAAAGTCTAATATATCCAACAGTCTTTGAATAGTAATACTTGATCATTCTATTAATAACAATAATGATAGTAAGTGTAATATATGGCGGTTATGATAGAGTGTGCATGTCAGGAACTTACGAGCCAGATGTTGCGGGTTCAAACTCATAGTGGGGTGTCAGGAGTGGCATCTGACATCTATCCCCCAAGCTCCATCTACGTCCGTTTCCACCCCCCCATCGCGAGGACTAGTTATGATACCTAAAACAGATCGATCTCTCACTCCTAGTAAGAGTAATACTTGAAGCCTATTGGAGAAATAAAGAAACATCAAAGCAAAGATGGAAGGTGACTCGCACAACATTTATATGTGAAATTTTCTATAAAAGTAGAAAGCTGGTAAGCTGTGTACAAGCTAAAAAACAGCTGCTACACCTTTAAGTGTCAGTTTATGATATGAGGATTTTAATGTGTCAACTCATCCTGCCGACCTACATAGACCCCAGCTCAAGAGCCTGTTCTGCATTAATACTCTTGGCTGTGATAGCAGTGCCCCCTGCGGTTGGTCCAAAACACCCACACATTAGAAAATATCTAATTAACCACAGAGGACATGAGACCTGATTACAACAGACAGTGGTGTGTGTTGATTATTAAGCCAAAAGTCAGTGACGGAGCCATAATGATCTCTCTCAGTAGGGCAGAGTTAATGAGAGACAATGTGTGTGAATATGCAATCACGATCATTTGTGTAGGAACCTAGCCTAGCTGCAGTGCCCAGGGACCAGCTTTAGTTCCTTTTCCTATTGCCTTGCTCAGGGCCAAAGACGGGATTATTAACCCTAACATGCATGTACTTTTAGGTGAAATTTAATATGATGATGACCAGCTTGTATTCCACATCATCTGCTGCTATGTTCTCATGTTAAATCCAGGCATGTTAAAGGGCAGCATACCTCAGGAGGTAGAATGGCTGTCTAGTAATTAAAAGATTGGTGGTTCAATCCCTGGTGGGTCGAAGACTCCTTGAACAAGTTACTGAACCCCTAACTACTTGTGCCCTGAGATTGACTGGCAACCTGTCCAGGGTGTTTGCCTGACTTTTGCCCAATGAAAGCTGGGAAAGGCTCCAGCATGACCCTGGGACCTGACTTTGGATAAACCGATGACGATGGATGGACGGATGGATACAATGCATACACAGTGGGTTCAGAAAGAACTCTGAACAGTTTTTCACACTGTGTTGTAGATTTAATTTTAAATGAAATTTAAAATTTAAAATTCAAAATTACTTTTTTTGTCTGCACTCAATGACAAAGTGAAAATGTTTGCAAATCTAGAAAAAAATTAATGTAAATTTGATTTGCACAAGTATTCACACCCTGAATTCAGTGATTCTTGGAAACTCCTTTGGTATTAATACCTGCCTTTAGCCTCCATATGCTTTGTACATTTGAATATGAACAGTTTATCCCATTATTTCTGGCAGATCCTCTCAACCTCCATCAGATTGGATGGGAAACATCTTTGAGCTGCCATCACTATGTCACCATCATGTAAGCCACACAGTTGAATGCTACGAAATATGTAAGTTTTGCTCTATTTTCTTCTCTGATTAGTTACTTCACTTCTGAAAACTGCATCTCTCCTATTGGTCTATATTCCACACTGAATCATTAGACAACCCTAAATGCCAAGTGATATTTCAAAACTGATTCTTTTGGGAGGAAAAATGGCCTGGGACTGCAATACTGACATATAAGAGAAGTCATTGTCTGATTATTCCCTTGGTAATTAAGAGTGGTTGCTGTTGAGATGACTTGTTTCATGTCTGCTAAATGTGTTCTTGGATCAGTAGTTCCCTGCTTCTACACTGGCTTTTTTCTGACAGACTTGATGCAGACGTTCGTTTTGTTTTTTTCAGAAACACGCACAAAAGTTAATTCATATACCCTGCTCTCTTTAAGTGGTCATCTCTGAATTAGGTACTTAGAAAATGCAAAATGATAAAATGCACTTATGCATGGTGACGACCTCAGTGCCCAACCTTTGAGCCTCTGGCTATCTGTTGACTTGTAGTACATTTTGAAAAAAAATTCTATGCATGTTTTCACTTTGTCATTATGAGTTATTGAGTGAAGTTTGCTGGGCAAAAATTGATTTATTATGCATTTAAGATTAATTCTGGAGCACAGTGTGCCGCAACTGAAGGGGTTTGGATACTCTCTGAAGCCATTGTACGTAGATATAGATATGTTAATAAGAGGGGATGTTTGACATCACGTAAAATAGGAGTGTCATCCCAGCTCTCCAATCTGAGCTAATTTTTCTGTACAGCCAAAATTCGTCTTCCTTGAAATCCCCATCAAACACATGTGCCATTCATCCTGTTGCTGCTCCAATCTCCATGAAAAAGCCTCTAATGGGCTGGTTGTGGCATTGGCTCTGAATCCATGATGGGATTGCATTGGCGACTCAAACTATTCTCAGCTATGTGTGGAGCTTGCTTGTCCCTGAACCATTATTATTAAAATCTCCCCCGAAGAAAATATACATAAAAACACGAGCGTTAGAATTTGAGACAGTTTGGGGAAACATTTGCATCTCACCTTTAGAACACAGTGGCTGCTTGTGCTCAGTTTTGTTTCAGTCTATAAATAACCTCAGATAGGTTTATTTCCATATGTGGGAAACGGGAATGCATCTGTATCTTGTCAACTAAACACATTTAAAAATTCAGAACTGGGAAATCAGAGGTTTATACTTACAACCAGATGTGTTTGTGCAGATATAATTTCATTTAACAGAACTGCAGAACAACATTAGGAAAATGACTTATCACAGGATCATCAAATAAAACGCTTGTTGGCAGAATGAAATATGCATGACAAAATGGCCGTGGAGAGCATGGCACTCAGGTCCTCTGAACCTTGCACAAAGCCTTATTGAAATTCCTTTCATTGCCACTGTGACGAGAGAGATGGAAACAGACACAGCTCTCACACGACTGGGTGCAATATGGAGAATTTAAGTCAGTAATTTCAGATTTAAATGAACACGTCAGACAGGATCAACATTCGGTCGTTTTATTTTATGTACAAATGTCACTGAAGAAAGTTTGCCTCAACACTATCTGATGACGATGAGGCATCTTTCCTCGGGGGAAGGAAAGAGAAAACCGGCACATTTGGAATCGCCAATCTGTCAATGCAAACTCCTTGTAAGTGCTCTCTAAGCAAACCTTACACATCTTACACATATAAATTTTGAATTAACATCATCTCAAATTTATTCTCCCGGATATGAATATTAACACAAAAACGATAAGAATGCGTTCGCCGACTGGCGTGTTAATAGCACAAGATTCAGCAGAAATTAAGCTTAGTTAGATGAGCTGATATCTGTTAGGGATCCCTTAATCTAACATAAGATAAAATACCTCGTCCTTTGCTGGATTCTGTCGGGGTAGAAAAGAAAAAAAAACGATCTGCATCAGATACTCTTACGATAGGATGCTTGTGTCTCTAGGTGTAACATCTAAAACCGCTCCGGTGCATGCATCCCTTATACTTTATACAAATTGTAATACTTAATATCATATAAACACATTAACTTAAGCTAACTCTCAAGCTCCCCCTTCTCAATCACACGCTGCAAAAGGACTATGTATGAGGGATTTGTTCATGGACTATTCAACCGGGACAGTCTAAAGCCATACGTGTTATCATGTCAGAGACTGCCATTATGTGTCCTGACTGGCTGGTGTAGTGGTAGCGTTGGTGAGTTGCTGTCCTAAGTAGTCTCTTCATCAATTTGCTGGAGGACGGCCGTGTCACATGGTGGTGGGTTGGCCCACTGCAGAGAAGGGAAGAGCGGTATTACACAATAACACAGGAACAAAGCCTCAGCCCTCAGTTCCTACTGCTGCTGTATTTTTAGACCTTGTGAACATGAATCTGGCTTCAAACTCACTCGCTCTCAAACTGACATTCAGTTTCAAATCAAGCAGTTCCATCAGGTTAGATCTGCGTTGGCCAAAAACGTCTTTCAGTGCATCTAAACTGAAATGACGCTGTGAGAGGTTTGAGACTTTGATTCTTTTGAACATTATGATTCTCACTGGTGATGAAGGGGACCACGGTAGCTCAGATCTACGGGTAGTAGGACAGACTTCGGGAACTGACAAGCCAGAAGCAGCAGGCTCAAAACCCACTGATGGGCACCAGGAAGGGCAAGTTAACGTTAACATTTGAAATGCTGCTAAAACATCGATTTTACCATATCAGTTTAACGGGTATGAGACTCCAGACAACCATCCCACATCATTCACTTCATGAGGAAGTCTCCCAACCGTTGTGACTCTTATCCTGACATTCCTGTGGCACGTACTCGTTTTGCTGACATACTCACTTTTGAATCGCATGTAGCAGGAGTTGCAGTACAGCTGTTTGTTTCGTATTCTGACTTCAGCCCCCGCCTCCGATCCTCCCAGATCAGACTTACAGTCGATACACTGAGGAGTTCAGAAGATGGGAGGGAGTCAGCCACATCTAACCACAGTGTTCACCTCCCAGGGAGGAGGAGTGTCAGCAGACTGAGAGCCATGGATTACATGCATTGCAAAGTGACAGCGACCGGGAGCAAGAAATAAACTCTGAATGAATGAGCAGCAGCAGACAATGGCAGACGTTGGGATCACTTATCAATTTGGCAGACTCAGGCTCATGGTTTAAACCTAAGTGCTGGGAAAACCTCGAGAATGACAGCGCAGCCAACATGCAGCGTAGGGAAGAGTTTACAGACCACATAATGAGAAATCGGTTAGTCTTCTCTTGTTCTGAATTAGTACAGAAAAGAGCATCTTGGTGGCTTCATAGAAATTCTCCTTGATTTGACCGTTAGTGCAGGAAAAGCAAATAGGTTCTGTTGTAAGCTGTTTCTGTGTACCGGGTTAGTAGTGGAAGATCAAAGCTGGACTGATCAGACCAGATTAGTTTGTGTTGGACCCGTCAAGAAGGGCCCCGATCTCTGGACCACAATAGTTCAGCATGGATTTCAGAAATCTCACCTTAAAACAAGACAAATGATAACAGAGTCTGAGGGACTCGATGATCATGGCCGCTCCCTTCCCCAGTGGGTTGTTACAGAGAGTACAGATTTTCTTGCCACTCACAGACCTGGATTACAGAAACATACACCCATCAACTTTGATGGGGGAACCGCGCACACACACACACACACACACCACACACACCACACATGCTTTCCATGTACAAGTGCACAGATGTTTTAATGCATGACCACAAGGCAAATGCAGCTAGATGGAAAATGGATAAAAGTCCATCAAAGTAATGCACAGACTTCAAGTAAAATCTGTTGGGTGTCAAATGAGGGTCAATATGTCGGTATGAAAAAGATATTTCCAATAGCAGTACCAACAGAACATTCATAGCAGTGCCAGCAGAACATTGGGCACTGATGTTTGGCTTACATTAATACACAAAGGAAAAAGGCTGAATATAAAAAAAGGGAGTGAGTAAGGGTTATACTGTTCCACCGCCACCAGGGGGTGTTTCATTATTCAGAGCAGGATGAGAAAGTTAACCAGATAACTGAAATAGATCATGCTATAGCCCAATTATCCTGATTTGAGTCAGTGAAACAATACTTGGACGTTAT
>OMLC01056310.1:0-14283 GCA_900302585.1 Regalecus glesne
GTCAACTCCATTCAGAAACCTTTGCAGGACACTGGCCCTGCTCAGCCAGCACACCTCTGTGAAGTACAACCCGTCTCCACATGCTGCATCTCTTTCCTCCACAAACACACAGAGCTGACAGTGTTGTAAACCTCTGGAGCTGATGTGACTTAAACATTTCACCACAACACTCATAACACAGTCACATTTAAGACATGAAGGCCTGCTGGTGAGTGATGCAGTGGAGTCGTGGGATCCGCCTTCTCTTCCCCCTGCTTCCTTTCAATCAGTGCTACAAGTTCATCGTTCCTCCCTGTCATGGTCACAGCACCGTCAGCCACTTTATCCCAGGTTAGACCAGCATCCTCTTGGGGGGCCACGGTGGCTCAGTGGCAGATTGGCTCCTCCAAGTCAGGTGTGGGGGGTTCGGTCCTCCTGTGGGGTGTCAGGTCGAGGGCGTCCGGCCGGCCTTAATCCTCAAGGCTCCGGGGCCTCCGGTGGTGTAGGGGGGTAAGACACCTATGTTCAGTACATCTGTGTGTCATGCAGTCGGGGGTTTGAATCCCAGCTGTGCCGTTTCCAACCACGGCCAGAGGTCCATAGTTAGTGGGTCATAATGGGCTAAGCCTCACATGGGTATAGGGGTTAGGTTGGATAAAGTATTCTGGGTTCACTAGTGTCCCCCTCTGGGTGGTCCAGGCCTCTTGGTTAAGTGAAGGGAAAGTACTCTGCTTCATTCTCCTCTGACGGCCAAGCACTGTGCTTTCCCCACCAGACCATGATGTGTGGACTAGTGAGGGCTAGTGGTCATGTGACTTGGAGGAGACACATGCTACCACTTCCTCCTTCCTGTTGATGTTCTAGAGGGGATCACAGAGACTGACCCAGCAGTAGGACACTCAGGGAGTTCAGGTGGGGGAAAAGAGAGAGAAAACTAAGTATGGCTTGATTTTTCCACACACATGGCAGAATCTACTCACTCTCGCAGGGTCTTGACCACAGTGGACCGGCCAGGGCCTCGCAAAGAGTCCATGACGAGGATACAAGGCCTGAGGATAAAGGAACAAAGGACGTTCATCAGTAATGGAAGAATATCTCTGGAGTTGTGCTGCTCTATACAAAAGGAAGACAACTCTCCCTGCTGGAGGTGTACTTGATTTTGGACAACTGACTCCATAATAAACATAACTGTAACATACATCCCTATGCACTTTGTGTATTAGTCGAGGATTCCACTAGAGGGCAGACCAGAGAACTAGCTGAAACACGCCATAATCACAATACTGGTGTCCCTACACTTGAACACTTTTTGATGGCCTCAGACTTTCTTTAAACATTATTGAGAAACATTTGTCAAGCAATACATTTTTCAAACACAACAGAATATTCTCAGGGGACGAATCTTCTTCAGTGCAATGTATCATGATACAGACAAAGCATAAGAACCAATAAAAATATATAGTATTTAGATTAATGAGAGACGAGGGCTGCTTTACATGTCATCATTAGTCCCCACGTTGTACCAGTAGACATGGACTTAGATAGAGCTCGAGGGATGAAACCCAGATGCCCTGCGGTGGGCTCAAATCCATAACGACTGGCTTGTCATTTCATGATGCAGGCACTCTACCACTGAGCTACTGTAGATCCCAGGGAGAAAACAAATCGTATTCCAATTTATTTTTGTAGGTTTCCACATCAACTTCTGAAATGTTACTGATTTCACTCCAGCTATTCTTACAAGCATATTTTTACATATCACTGTCAGGCAGCAATGCTGCATCATATAGCTGCAGGTAATTGTGAAAAATAAAACAATAAAGTCATCCCCAATCCTTTGTGAATAGGACACATGGCCATTGGGACTCTTGTTAATGGTCAAGCCAACTTGCATATGAAAATATAGTTGGTTTCAGCTGTTATAAGGTCTGTATGTCTGCAATCAGCTCAGAGTGAAGATATCTCCTGTATGAGTGAGGACATGTTAGTGGCAATAAAATGTTGTGTCCGGATGAACTGATTCACCTCTCTGTCATTTCCTTACCTGGATTATTGAGCATGCACCAAGAGATCCTAAACCAACATTCTAAGCATTTCAAGGGAGCAACAAAGCTAATTAGAGGTTGAAGGAAGAAACTTGC
Organism: Regalecus glesne; assembly: GCA_900302585.1. Classification (NCBI taxonomy): domain Eukaryota; kingdom Metazoa; phylum Chordata; class Actinopteri; order Lampriformes; family Regalecidae; genus Regalecus; species Regalecus glesne. The sequence goes on from OMLC01056310.1 coordinate 2,121, forward strand.
ATCAACTCACTGTTTGCAGAGGTTAGGTTTAGAGGTCCAGTTGGAGCTGTCAGCATTCAGGGTGTCATCAGCGAGTGTCCCATCCTCACTGCACTCATCCTGGGCCCATGCAATAACAGGAAATATTGAAGATAAATTGTAGTTGAAGCACCAACTGGTTCAATAAATGATAACTGTGGCCTTAAGAACTTTAACACCATCACTATTGGTGTCTACTACAGAGCCCTTCTACAGTTTCACTGGATATTTATGTTCTCCAATCTTGATTTGTATGTTTTAGTATTGTGTCAGTTTAAAACAACATTGAATGGACTTTAATTCTCCACTTCACACCCTCTCGATTGAGGCCCATAGTAAAGCTACTTCTTCACATAATACTAATACTGTTTCACATGGTACTTTTATATGATGGCTATTTAACACTGTCAAGCGAATTGGTAAACACTTAAATTTTCTGCTAACTGCTGAATCTTACAGCTCCCATTGCATAAAGGTGTTTGCCAAATGAGTAAATGTAAGCATGGATGATGAACAACTAAGATAGTGATATGTAGACAAAGGGGCAAATGCCAAATGTGATCTGCTCCAGAGGAGAGGAAATTGGCGTTGGGTGGATGGACAGACAGGATACCTGACAGGAGCTTTGGTCATCAGAGAAGGTGCAGGTATCGTTGTTTGCTTCCCTTGATCCATAACATACACTGATTCTATGCAATTCACCTGAAAAACATGTTCATGAAAGACAAACAGAATTGTCAAGCTGCATTCTGGGATCTGCCGTGACTCAATCCCAATAATACACTTGCACAGGCTGGACAGTTCGCTGTTGGTTGTGATTCTGATGACGTCTGAACTAAAGTTTAAAGAGCAGAAGGTCAATCTGGACAACAGTGTCAGACCCTTACTTTTTTCTCACCTCCTAAACAAAGTTATTTTGGAGCATCTAGCAGACTCACTTGTGTACTGCGGCTCTGCATCCACCAGGTTGTTCGCAGCAGTTCCGATGTTGATGGAAGGCTCAGGTCTATCGTTTGTGAAGGCAGGATTCTCCTTGGTCGGGTGGATGGGGTGAACCTCTGTGGGGAATTCTAATACACAGGCGCACTGGTGCTCCAAGGAGTCCTTCACCTCTCTTTCTAGGGGCAGTGGGTGGCAAAGGTCCTTGGATGTGTGGTCAGGAGTAGGGGTCTGGGCTGAACCTGAACCTGGGGCTGGAGATAGACCCTGGTACAGAGGATTAGGCTCGTACTCAGGGGCCTGGAGGCCAGGGAAACAGATGATAGCCAGGTACCAGTGAGCTCTGAAAATAAAGAAACTGATTTATATGCAACACAAGGCTCACAAAGACAACAACATCTAGGAGCCTAACGTAGAAACTATAAATGTGGGATACAGTCATTATCCAGGCAGTTTTCATCAGGGTCTTTAGAAATAAATGGTGAGTATCACTCACGACTCGTTGATGGGAACGAAAATAAAATCCTTCTGAAACAGATCCACATGTCGAGTCCACGTCTTCACTCTGTTGTGCTTCTTTTTCTGTATTCTACCAACAGACACACACACACAGAAGGGGGAGAGAGAGAGAGAGAGAGAGATTCAATAGTCAGTGGTGGGAACAGTATAGGGCCTGTGAGGTCTGACAGTTGGCAGGTCAGTGATACTCACGGTAGGTTGGTTGTATCTGGAACAGTCCTCCTCTCTCGCTGGTTCAGACGTTTATAGAAGAAGGAACTGAACACGTGGCTCCTTTGTGCATCTTCTTTTTTCAATTTTTCCAAAACTAAATACCTGAGACAAGAGGATAGATATTCAAATTCACCAGAAAATGCAAACAATATTCTGTAAGTGAGAGTGACCATAGGCTAAGACAATATAAAATACTGTTTGTCTTTTTAAGTTTCCAAAACTAGAATTATAACATAAGGCAAATGGTAAACAAACACTTATACCTCACTTATTTGTGAAATGGGATTTAGGTGTGAAGACGCAAAAAATAAAACCTCCCTTACTTTAAATAAAAGTCTATGATGACGTCATTGAGGAACTCTCCGTCATTAAGGCAGTGGAGGTCTTCATTTGTTACTGTGATGCCTCCTTTCGATGGAGGAGGGGGATACACCATCAACCTGCAAGACAAACCCAATAAACTGCTCATTAACAGTCAATGTGAACAAGCACCTGGAGGGGGGTGGGGGTACAGTCTAGATTGGTTGCTAGTGTGAACCCCCCCCATCAACAGGCAAGGATGAGGATGGTCATATCCTTGATAAGGAGGAACACCGGTGTGAACGGGGTGTTAAGGAGACCATCCATCTGAAGAGGGAACGACCAACCCTGAACTGAAAGGGGTGGGCTAAGAGTACGTCTGTCACCATCTAGTGAACTTGGCCAACTTACATATGAAACCACTGTGGGTCACTGTCTTATCACTGCATTGTTTATGAAACCTCAGATAACAATAAACCATTGTAACATATTCAATACCCATGTAGATATCTTCCCTCTCTTGCTATGCTGTAGTGTGAAGTCAAAGGTCAGTTCCCTAATAGAGCCCCTGGAGGTATTCAGGAAGGTGTTTGCTTATTATTATGGGTTCAAACTCTCTTAGCTACTCGGCGTCTAGCTGCTTGCTGGTGGATCACGTTATGCCACCTGTTTGATCCTCAATAGTGTCAAAGCGCCACTTACTTGAGAATTGGTCCACTGAAGGTCGGCTGGAGGTCGGCCATGTCTTCATCCTCATTGGCAAAGCAAGTGCTGGTCTGCTGGCGTGTTGCCATCCGTGTCCGTATGGGTGTGGTCACGGGTGTTACAGGGGTGACCTGGGTCACGTTTCCAACTGGGTTCACCTTAGGTGAAACATGGCCTAGCTTGTTTGCTTGAGGCTTGGCCTGTGGCACGCACACACACACGCACACGCACACGCACACGCACACAGACACACACACACACACACACGGAGAGAGACTCTGTAAATGGCTTTGAATCAAATAAAGCCACAAAGTGATTCTATTGACACCTGTGTGTAAACCACAAAATGTACAAAGGATTATAAAACCAGCAGTTTCCATCAGAAAAAAGTTAAAACTATGCTAAAACGTTCTGTCCAGGAGACCTTCAACTCCCACCTCCAGCAGAGCTTTTCTGGCATCCCTGTGGAGGTTGGGGACACTGAACCAGAGTAGGCAATGTTCAATGCTTCCATTACTGAAGCTGTGGTCTCAAGGTTATAGGTGCCTCAAGGGGCAGTAACCCACCAACACCCTGGTGGACACGAGCAGTTAGGGAAGCTGTCCAACTGAAGGAGGCCTTTTGGGATAAGTTATCCTTGGAAACTCTAGAGACAGTTGCAAGGTACAAACAGGCCTAAAGGACGGCAGCCTCAGTAGTGAAAGAGGCAAAACGCGCATGTGGGAGGAGTTTGGGGAAGCCATGGAGAAGGGCTTTAGGTCAGCACCAAAGAGCTTCTGGAAAACTGTCCAGCACCTCAGGAGGGGAAAATGGGAACCGCCCAAGCTGTTTATAGAAAGGACAGGATGCTGTTGAGCCAAACCGATGCCAGATAAGCGGTTGAGGATGGATGGAGTTCTTTCCCGCTAAAGCCTTAACAGCATGCTTTCCTGCTGCATCTCTGCCTTTAAAACATGTTAAAAATGTCAACTTCCCCTTAACCTTCACTATATTGAGAAGTATCATAATGTCCTTTTAAACTGTACAAATACCACCTCATTCTGTTTGACATTTGTGATTTCATGGCATTCCATATGGGTCTCCACCTTCTCCTCTTTCTCCTTGGTGGCCTTGTTGTAGTTGACCAGTCTGATGTTGGCTTCATCAAAGGACAGTTTGGTGGGAAAGTCACTCAGGTTGTTCGTCCTTCCGATCTCCCCCAAAATGTCCTCCAAGATCATTTGCTCATTCATGGTCAGGCCATTCTCGAAGATCAGAACAATGTACTTCTCATCTGACTCTAAAGACACAAAGTATGAAGCAAATTCAGCACCACATCAAAAGGCTGGATTCTAGACAAAAATTCATTTAATTTAAATTAGTTCTAATAGACTAATGATTACCAGATTAAAAAAATGATGGCAAGTAATTAAATCTGGTATTGAAATTCAGGAGTGGAGCTGAACAGAACAATCTTCTTCATCATCGTCCTAGAACATCGTCAAGAAGGGCATCTAGCCATAATCCTCCAATGGTCCATCTAAGTCTAAGTGTCCACTCCCACAATTTGGGGACTAATTGTGACATGTAAAAATGGAACTCTTTTAAATTAATATTAACAAAAGGGGTGGTATGTTTAGGGGTTATGCTCTGAAACGGGAATTTGTACTCACGGGTCCCAGCCGAGTCATACCACTGGGCACCTTCCTCCTGGGACATGTTGAGCTGGGTGCGGAGGCGGACGCATTCCTGGGGCGTGGTCTGGAAAAACAACACGGGGAGCTTCCTGACACTGCACCACTCACAGCTGATCAGCTCCGATGCCCGAAGGCTTACTTTCTCCAGGACGTCCACCTCTGGGCCTTGCAGGACACAAAGTACCAATAAGGAGGTAAGACATCAGCGCTTCAATTGATGCTCAATTAAATTTTCATCAGCTTTTTTCAGCTCAAATATAAAAGGGAAAAAAGTTCCAAATCTCAACAGCATCTCCATATGCTCATGGTAGGGATGACATGCCATAGTGGCTATAATGTTGAACAGCCTTCTGTGTCTCTGAAACAACATCAAGACTGTGCCTTCACTAGCAGACGTTACCTGAATGTGAGAATTAAATCCCTTACTTCCTGGTTTGCCTTCACTGAGCTACTTTCTAACAGCATACAAGGGAGAAGAAAATGCAAATTAGACCTCATACCGCCCGTGTAGTTAATGTCCCTGGAGGCCATAGAAAGACAGCAATCCACATACTGTTCTGCACAATTTCTGCAGCATTTCAGAGACACGGAGGACTGCTAGGGCTTCTAATTGAGCACCATCCTTGCAAAATAATGTTTAAAATCAGGAGTGGTTTGTTTTAATGAATCAAGTCCATGCACAGCCGAGTGGGGGACACTGGTCTAATACCGCCATCATGTTTCATGTATGTATATTGACATTGTTCTGGTACTTCTTAGGGGGGGGTTTATTCTGACATTGATGTTCATGTAAACTCAAACGATGTGGGTCTCTTTAGTAGTCCAGTTTCCCAGTAGTCTTGTGATGTGACAGGATGACATTATCGATGTGGTGGTTCTTGACCCTAAACTAGACTCTGTTCACTAGGCCCCTTTCTCCTGCCTTCTGAGGAAAAAAAACTACACAACTCCCTCTTTTAAAATGCAGAGAGGTGCTTCATGAGATGTCAGGACATTCTGAATCTATTGACTGGACAAGACAGCTAACTGAACTCGTGAATCGAGTTTCATACCTTCGGTTTCCAGTTGGATATGGTCGATGGAAAACTGGAAAGACAGAACAAGAAAATAAATAATTATTTTAATCAGGAGGGGTTCATTTTAAAACTGAAAACCTCATAAAACATCTTAGGCCTTCTCACAAATTAATGTGTGTGAAAGTGTCACCATGTAAAGCCAGCCTTAGTTTCTAAATTGGATTAGCTTTTGTGATCACTGTTCTGTATTCTGGAAGTTTTGTGGGGTGACCAAACTCTTACAGGCATAAAAACACCTTCATTAGTTTCCCAGTTTCTTCTAACTGGTTGAATCTTGTGATGGATCCTTGTATTAGAGAAGTGATGGATCGATATCTAACCAGACCTAGACAAAGTACATCAGCTGAAGATACTCACAATAACAGGCTTGGTCACCATCCTGCGCAGAGTGCCAACTCGAACGCTTCGACACTCCAGTATGATGCTGGCACATTTGCTGGATGAGACTTTGGACTTCTTTGGCCTGATTGAAAAGTTGTCTGGAGGCTGGTTTCCAAACTGCAAAACAAAGAAGCATATATTTGGCTTTAGTCAGAAAGAAAGTCAGTTTTACTTTGGTCCCCCAATGGATGGAAAAGAGAACAATACCTTACTCAGCTCAGTCTAGATTGGAACTATCTGCAAAGGGACTACAGATGAGGGCTAGTTAGTCAGTGGCTCAATTCCCATCTGTCTCAAAGGGTACAGCATATACATTGACATCATCAGCAAGGATGGCTGCTGATCATCCTTTGCAGATATGCTCAAGCATGATGTGGACATCCAGCTACAGAGAAGTTTGTTTTACTTCATACTGGCTCCATTTTGAAGAATGAGCACTTTGACTTTCCTTCAGCATAGCCACTACAGGATTTACTCAGAGCTAGGGACAGGACAACATATGACTTTATCATGGACCAAGATAAGGATCACACAGAAAATTGATTGTGGTGAATTCCTATTATCTGGATAACGGCAAATGTGGATAACCATGGATTTCCTCACAATTGACTTGAGGAAGGTGTTTATTACCCCATGGACAAACACCTACAACTCATATTCCAATGTACATAACTACTGTCCAACTATCTGCTCGCCGAACATCAGGTAAAATTAACCAACATTGCTCTAAGTTAGTTTAATGCTAGTATAGCATGTGTTGGTAAAGTTGGGGAATATTGGTTAATCTAATCAATCCTTGTGCAAACATCTGCGTTCTCATTCCATGTGAAGTATATGAGAGCTATGAAACTGGAGTCAAACTCCATGTATGTGAAAACCTACATGACCAATAAACTGATTCTGGTTGCAGTCTCCAATCTCTTTCAGACTGCACCTCTGCCACAAGATATTGTTCAAACATGTGCACCATCCTTCACTCATGTCACCCTGTGTTTCTCTCTCTTCTCAAAATACATATTCACCACAGCCATTTCTGTCCTTTTCACAAATCCATCAGCATCTGTCCCTCCACGTTCCTCTCTTTGACACCATACCTATCCATCAAGTCCTGACCACCAAAGTTCCCTGGCCCAATATGCTCATTAAAGTCTGCTCCAATCACCAATCTCTCCTCCTTGGGTACACTCTCCATCACTTCATACAGCTCACTCCAGAAATCTTTTTTCTATTCCATCTTACACCCAACTTGTGGGACATATGTACTGATAACATCCATCACCACACCTTCCATTTCCAGCTTCTTAGTCATCACTCTGTCTGACACTCTCTTCACCTCTAACACACTCTTGACATACTGTTACTTCAGGATTACCCCGACCCCATTTCTCCTCCTATCTGCAACATAGTAGTATATGAAATAAGCCCACAGCATTTATGTTATAGGTTTACATGGCTACCCATCAGTGTCGAAATGAAAAAGATGCAAAATTCAGGGGAATTTTGCATCTTGGCCTCCAGTGAATGGTTAGGGGAAATTGAATCTTCCTCCCCCACAGAAATCGGAGTGGAAGCAATGTAAGACTGAAGATGGCAATGGAGTGTAACTAGTTGACAATTCTGTCTGATATCAGGCAAGGCTCTTTCCATCCCCTAAACATACCTGATCTTTCATTCGTTGTCTCCGTGGTAACAAAACTTTTGTGTTGACTTCTTCAAAAAGTTCAGAGGTCAGCTCCTCAAACTCTCCTGTGCTCTTTACAGCGGCCTCCACCCTGCCCCCAGAGGGCACTGGCGAGGAGTGAGCAGAGTCTGCAGGTCGGGGGGAAACACTGTCCAGTCGGTTGACACTTCCTGTGCTTGCGTCATCAGCTTCCTCCTCATCATCACTCGATAGGACAACTACAGGTAGAATGTGGGAGACAATGATTAAACGTTACACCGTCCTTACTCTTTGCTCATTCATGGTCATCCATATTGTCCTGACAACATGAATGCATGTACAGTCAATTAAGTTTCTGTCCTTAAGGCAATCCCGTGTCATGGAGTGCTGAACCCCATCCAAGCATGCCTTGGGTGGAGGAAAAGGAGACAACCCATCTGTTATATTCTGTGTAACATGTATTGGATGTGCAAAATATTCTTTCCCAAGAGGGTAAATGTTCTCTAAAAGAAAAAGAAAAACAGTGTTGTGTCCACCTATACAGATATTCCACCTTCTTTACTGGGGCAATCAGAAAGAATTAAAGTTACAATAACAACAATCTTAGCTGACCAAGGTTTCCACACTTTGTTCCATATCACAAATTAAGAAACTTGACCATTCATTTATTTTTCTTGAATCAAGCCTTAGAAGAAGAAGAAGAAGAAGAAGGAGAAGGAAAAGACGCCTTTCTTATGTCAAACAATACTTCCCTCATTTACTTTTGCCATGTTCTTTCACTAATCAAACAAAACACAACAGTCTTCAGATATACACATCAGGACTGATTGCGTACAGATGAAGATGAGAGGAGATAAAGCACAAAGGAACAGAGGATGTATCAGAGATCCTGAGATACATGTCAGCAGGTTACTGACACACATGTCTGAGGTAGATGACAAGACAGAGTATACAGTACACCACCATATACGGTACAGTAAATATACAAGATGTATGGTTGGAACATGATCATGTTCAGCCTTCATGTGAATGACAGCCTCTGTGGAGAAACTGTCTCTATATGCGACTGTGTTGGTGTACAGTGCTCTGTAGCGCCCACTAGAGGGGAGGAGGAGGAACAAGGTCTGAGGGTCTGCAGTGATGCTGCCTGCCTGTCTCCCGACTCCGAAGATGTATAAATCTTGAATGGAGGGCAGATTAGCACCAGTGACTTTCTCTGCAGACCACACTATCGGTTGAAGTCTGTCCCTGTCTTGTTTGGTTGCCGATCCAAACTAGACAGTAATGGATGTGCAGAGGACTGGATTGTTGCAATCTCTGCTGTAGCCGCCCCTGACAGAAGCAACCAAAAGCAGTAGTACATGGTGACTGCATCTTTCACCGACTTAATTGGCAGATAGGTAAACTGCAGGGGTTCAAGCAGGGGGTGGGGGTCCTTCAAGTGGGCTAACACCAGTCTCTCAAAGGATTTCATGACCGCAGACCAATGGGTATGTGGTCATTTAATCCTGTGATACTGATATTCCTGGGGACAGGGATGATGGTGGAGCTCTTAAAGCTGGAGGAGACTTCTCACAAGCTCCAATGATCTGTTGAAGATCATTGTGAAAATAGGGGCCAGCTGGTCAGTACAGACTCTGAGATAGGAGGGTGACACACTGTCCAGGCCCAGTGATTTACTGGTTTTCTGTCCCTGAATGAGCTGGCATATGTCCTCAACACAGATCCTGAATGTGGGTGGAGGGTCGGTAGGAAGGGGAAGGGGCTGTCAGAGGTTGCTTATGGTTTTGTGTTGTGGCCAGAGCGGGTGAGGGGTGTGAACGACTGTTAATCAAGAGGATATCATACAGAGGGCAGCAGTGAGGCAGTTACTATTATGGCATATATTTAATTTTGTATTAAAATGTCTTATTGTTTATATTGTGACTATAACTGAATTCAGCCACCATGAAATAAGAATTATCTTTCATTCATTGTGAATGATAAATGGGGAAACAGTGAAACATAAACAGTAATGTCACGCATGTCAAATCACTGGTCATCTACAGCTGCTAATTAAAACATATCTGACCACTTCATGACCTGTAAGGATGCCTTAGTACTGCCCAGAGAGCAGCACATGAAGAATTTTAGCCCCATGTCAACATGACACTCATTCCACTTGTTGAGATAAGTAATCACCAGCCAAGGCCGACCAGCAGCATTCTGAAGTGGAATGAAAGAAGGTAATAAGAAGGACTTTATTTGCCCAGCTGTTGCCAAAGTCCAAATTGTGGCTTTGTTAAACGAATGAGTAAAGCCATACAGAGTGAAGTTGCACCCTGTACCACTTTTTAGCATCTCTTCCTTCCATGACGATAGAGTTCCTACACAGCTAAATGTCTGAATCCCTCTTTCGTTAAAGTCAGTCATTAGTAAATATCTCTGAAATTTATTGGGTCCCATCAGTGGATCCAGAGCATTATGATAGCGACAGATGTACTCTTGACTCCCTCCTCGTTTTAAGGATAGTTCCCTCTTTCACCAATCCTCTGTGAATAGTACATATTGCTATTTAAACTCCAGTTAATGGCCAACTCGCATATGAAACTTTTGGTTATTATGCAACTATATTGTTTATAAGGGTGGGAATGCCTGCAGTCAGCTCAGACTGAAGATGTCCACATGAACTGATTTCATTTTTTTAGACTTCCTTACCTGGATTATTGAGTGTGTGTGTGTGTGTGTGTGTGTGTGCGCGCGTGTGTGTTGTGGGGGACAAATACACTTATATGGTTTGTAGTATCCTGTTTTGACACATGATTGACATTTAAGGAACCATTTAAACATTCAGACATATAGTTCCTATAAGTAGTCTCCTGTGTTGACATATAATTGATATTTAAGGGAGCGTAGCTGTTGGCTATAAAAGATGTCACTCAGGAATAAAAGGCTTCTGGGAAGCTTCTGGTTTCTGAGTTCCTTACTAAGGGAAGTGTTTGGTTTCTGGTTTACCCATTTACCCCGAAGAAGCATCCCACTGTTTCTCAGTTCTCCATAAAAGATTTACACTTCAAGAGGTCATCTAAAAGGCTATCTAAGGGATCCTGGTCTGCAGTCATAAACCCCAATCCCTTTCAGAAAGGGAGACTGCCATAAGACAAAACTGTTTTTTCTACCTCCCTCAAGAAGTATAAGAAGCAGACAGAAAAATCCAAATGTGTGTGTGTGTGCAGTTGCAATTAAACTCACTGAAATCCATCTTGGTTGAGACTGTTAGTACTGAAGTTTCCTCCACACACAAATATGGGTGTTTACACATATATGTGTGTGTCATATATATATATATATATATATATATATATATATATATATATATATATATATATATATATATATATATATATATATGTATATATGTGTATATATGTGTGTGTGTGTGTGTTTATACACACACACACACACATATATATACACATACATATGCACATGTGGATACCCCGGCGTGGGCAAGGGACATGGTGATTTAGTCCAGGTGCATCCTGGGAGAAAGGCTGGCTCTAATGAGTTGTGTTCCCTGCTTTAAATGAGGCATTTCTCTGTGTGGGCTTCAGAGAGAAGACCTACACGCTCTGAACATGCACCAAAGACACGACCTCAGAAAGTCTACCTCAGCCAACCTTTCGTTTGCCAACAGGCCTTTCCTGCTGTTAGAGACGCTGAACTGTTTCTGGATGCTCGTGTGCATGGTTCCCTTGTGAGGGAGTTTCAGTAATCTAGTTATGATGGGGTGACAGGACCAGAGCTGCCCGAGACGGAGGTCTGTTTTACGTCACAATTAGTCCCCTTGTTATGGGTGTGGACATGGAGTTAGGTGGAGCTTTGGGGATTGAGGCCCTTCCTGATGCCCTGTGGTGGGTTCGAACCTGCTATCTCTGGCTTGTCAGTTCCCAAAGTGCGTTCTCTACCACTGAGCTAACATGGCCCTCAGAGTTCCACAAGACAGGAGTCTGTTTAGTGGCTTTCTATCTTCCTTTTGGAATTTTATGCTATAAACAATTCATCTGTACAAGCCTCTCATCAGTATTTTAAATTGATTGCTTTTATCCAAAGAGGGCAATTTATTTGCAAGGGTAGAAAGTATGAAAAAGCACTGGGCTATTAAAACAATTAGTAAATACCACCTTTATTTATTTGACTTTGTTGTGCAAGTGGAAAATATGTGTTCTGGTAGGGCCAGCTGAGTTTTGCAGAGAGTAGATGGGAGGGTATGGGGTCGTTTGGCTGTGACATGACATGACATGACAAGATGGGAGGGTATGGGGTCGTTTGGCTGTGACATGACATGACAAGATGGGAGGGTATGGGGTCGTTTGGCTGTGACATGACATGACATGACAAGATGGGAGGGTATGGGGTCGTTTGGCTGTGACATGACATGACAAGATGGGAGGGTATGGGGTCGTTTGGCTGTGACATGACATGACAAGATGGGAGGGTATGGGGTCGTTTGGCTGTGACATGACATGACAAGATGGGAGGGTATGGGGTCGTTTGGCTGGGACATGACATGACAAGATGGGAGGGTATGGGGTCGTTTGGCTGGGACATGACATGACAAGATGGGAGGGTATGGGGTCATTTGGCTGTGACATGACATGACAAGATGGGAGGGTATGGGGTCATTTGGCTGTGAC
>OMLC01056323.1:1961-17005 GCA_900302585.1 Regalecus glesne
TACTGAACTTCAATGCTTTTTTTGCTCTTTTGTATGTATGTATGTATGTATGTATGTATATGTGTGTGTGTGTGTGTGTGTGTGTGTGTGTGTGTGTGTGTGTGTGCGCGCGCGTGTATGTGCATCGTGTGTGTGTGTGTGTGTGTGTGTGTGTGTGTATGTGTATGTGTGTGTGTGTGTGTGTATGTGTGTGTGTCTGTTCTCTTCCTTCTCAGCTCAACGACTCTGTAAAGCAAGTCGGACTTTTAAGAAATGTTAATAAATCTCAACAGTGCAAACGATGACTTTTCTGTTGCCATTGTTGGTTTCGCTGTCAAGAAAAGTCGACCGCAACTCGACGAGTCTCCTCTGACGTGAAGTGCCACGTAGATACATAGAACTGTAACTCTGGTTGTGTCTCTCTCTCTCTCTCTCTCTCTCTCTCTCTCTCCCACCCCCTTACCCACTTACAGACACACACGCACACACACACACACGCACACACACGCACAGTCACGTACACGCACAGAGCATACGACTAACCCATCGACCCAGATCATCAGTATAGCTAACGAGCTAACTCTCAAAACTTTAGCCATCATTTTGCATAGCTGCTAGTTGTTTTTTGTTTGCGTGTTTTTAAAAAAAAAAGTCCTGTGGTTATTTTGACACCGCAGTCGTGTAGATGGAAAGACGATCAAGAGAGGTCCCAGATGCATTTGCCTAGTAGTCATTTCAGATGCGTGCATCGGTTATTTCCATTTAGTTACGTTGGCTTGTATAATGTGGTCAGATGTCTTGAAGATGAACATGAAAGCTTCGTTCATGAAGAAGAGTGCGTTTTGACCACACCCCCGTGATTTCTGGAAGGTCTGAAGGAAAGTATAGACCACTGAGGGATGTATCCACTTTCCACATTAGGACTAATAGATCACCACTGACCTTTCATCCCTACAGCATAATGCATACTTTGTCAGTTCCATGAGGGGTTTCTAACATTGTTTTTCAAATCTTGATTCTGTGGTTAATTTATTTCAGCATTTACTCCATTTTACAATAGTACCACTGTCCAAAGCAAATTAATGGCTGTGGCTGTTTTTTTCTTTTTCAAAGGGAGAAAAGTTTGGTCCTTTTGCAGGTGAGAAAAAGCTGCCCAGTGAGCTGGATGAGAGTTCGGACACCAGGCTGATGTGGGAGGTGAATGCATACAAAGTACACACATGGCTCATTTCTCCACCGCTGCGTTGAGTCTTTTAGCACTTCAGTGGTTAAGCGAGTTAATAAGCACCATCACATATTGTTTATGTGTGCCTTACATGCAAGACTTTTTATAATGCCCTGCAGCTGTAAAACTCCAACTTCTCTATATGTTAATAATTAATAGACCAAAGTAAATGCTGGTCTTGTTGAAGCTTGCATTATCTCTCTTAATGGTTAGGCAAACATCAGTGTAAATCAAGTGTTGTTATCAAAGAAAGGTTTGAAGTTGAAATCCTTGATTTCTCCAATTTGTCCCTCCTTCTAGCAGTGAAGGCTACAGACAAGGTGTAGCAGGCACTGTCACTCACGAGCCTCACCTCAACAGTAAACACTTCCCATGCTTGTCAAAATGTGATCCTCACTCCAAAGCTATCATGGAAAATATAGTTTCAAACATACTATGTCAAACCCCATGGGAACAGTGTACTGCTATGATATCATCTATTCAACAGAGGTGTTGCCACATCACCATAACATTTTCCTGATTGAGTTGGAGAATGAGTGGAGAAGACTGTCGGGGGGGGGGGCTTGTGACAGAAGTGGAGCAGCAAGAGTGAAAGGGACAGTTTAAAAGATGGCCGTTGGACCAACTATGTTGTATGGTTTGGAGACTGTAGCACTGACATAAAGACAGGAGCCACAGCTGGAGGTGGCAGAGTGGAATATGCTAAGATTTTCATTGGAAGGGAAGAAGCAGGACTGGATTAGGAACAAGTATATAAGAGGGGACCGTGGTAGCTCAGTGGTATAGTGGGTGTGCTTCGGGGACTGAAAAGCCAGGGCCTGCAGGTTCAAACCCATTCCGGGGAGCTAGGTAGGGCATCTGGTCTTAATCTTCCAAGCACCATCTAAGTCCGTGTCCACCCCAATAATGTGGGTATTAATCGTGACACACACAAAGGAACCTCCCTACATTGGAGGGACAGTTCAGGTTGGATAGTTTGGAGACAAAGCAAGAGAGGCAAGAGAGAGATGGTTCCGACATGTGTTGAGGAGAGATGTTGGTATACTGAGAGAAGGATGCTGGATGCAGGAAGAGATGGAGGTGACAACCCTCAACAGGAACAGCTGAAAGTATTAGTAGTATTAGCAGTAGCACTGTGGTAGATCTTTGTTGCTCCAGTGTTCGTACTACCTGGTCAAAAATATCAGCATCAATGGTGGTATCAAGTGGTATCAAGTAACCTGACCCAGTAGTCCAAATGGATAAAATGACTATCAAATGAAAAAGATCCCATAGGTCAGCTTAAACACACAACAGCCTGTGTCAATGTCCATGTCTATAATTATTGTGCTGTGATACAGGCAATATTCGATCATATTTCATTCAGATCTATCGACAGTTTTTGTTGATTTAAACTGACTCTTTTATCACTTGTGTCAGGAATTCAGTTAATAATTACCACCCAAATAAATCTCATTGGGACACTGTTATCTAGAAACGCCATGTTTTATGGGCATAGAACTGGTCACATCATTTGTTTTTTTCTAGTTTTACAATAAAGCTCTGATGTGTGTAGAAGGAGTAAACAAGTAGCAAGAAAAGCTCTGATGACTTTGTGCTGTTGATATGCAACTCATGCAGTTTTTTTTCACAGGTTCGAGGCAATAAAGGAGATGTGCTTTATATTCTGGATGCCAGTAATCCCCGCTATGCCAATTGGCTACGCTTTGTCCATCAAGCTCCTTCGCAAGAGCAGAAAAACTTGGCAGCCATTCAGGTATATTTACACATTCAAGTACACACATCTTAGTTCAGTAAACGGCACTCAAAATTAGAACTGAAGATAGACGGATGAAGGCTGAAGTAGAAGTAATAGTCTTTTAGTTGAATATATCTTATCCTTATTTATTACTTGGAAATGTGTTACCTGCTTATGGATACCACAGATACAGATGTAAGATTAAGTCTGTCTGACAAGTACATGAAATAATGTTTTATACAGGGGGGGTACGGTAGCCTAGTGGTAGAGCGTGGACTTCAGTGGGCTGACGACCCAGATGTTATGGGTTTGAACCCACTGCAGGATGTCAGAAAGGGAATCTGCTCATAATCCCCCAAGCATCTAACTCTGTGTTCATCCCCACAACATGGGGACTAGTTGTGACATGTAAAAATGGACCCCTAACACAAGGCCTCCATCCCTGTTTGTGTATAAGAGAATTGTAATTGTTTCCAAAAAGTTGATGGCTTTGTTGTGTTTTGTTTTGCACTTGTTCTCAAAGTTGTACCATCTTGCGGATTCTAAATATCTGGCTTCATTGTAAAATCAAACTTCTGGAAAACTTTTCCATTTGCTATTTTAGGTTTTAAAGATTATCGATTTATGCTTCACATGTACAGTAACAAGAGGTATGAGAGAAATTCAAAATACGCCATCATCAAACACACACATGAAAACATACTCCTGAACACAATGTAAAATGCTGGTTCCGGGAAGTTTGACCTCTGTAGCATTCATATCCAAAAAAAAGCTAAATGCTAAAATCAGGAGGCAAAGATAGTAAATATTTTAGTTCTTGGGGCTATACTTCTACCATTAATACTCAAATGTCTCAAGTGATTGGTCGTTTGAAAGGTCATTCAAGTGTCTTAAAGCTCTGGGTTTCATCAGCAGTGACATTTATTGTGCTACTTTCCTCTTGCTAATTAATATTTATGTACATTTGGAGCCACATCAGTAAAACAAAATTACTTTTTGATTTTATTAGTGTGACCTTTAAGGACAGGAAAGTTAATGACAGCGTCTTAAAGGATCTGAACTCTTGACCTGAAGTCTTAATCAACAGCATGATGTCTGGATGTAATGAGTTCAACCTTGAGATAACTCCTCCCCCCTCCACCAACGCACACACGCACAACCACACACACACAACATTAGAGATGGCCATAGCTTTGAGATAGCAATCAACCAGATAAAGTACATTATATTTTACAATAGCATTTCTCTCACTGCCAGATCAGACAGGTGTGGTTGTGTCAGTATTGTGTTGCAAAGTGGTGACTGTTGTCACACGGGTAGCTTTCATACCTTTTGTGTCTCGCAGGATGGTGAGAATATCTTCTATCTGGCCGTGGATGATATTGAGACTGACACAGAGCTCCTGATAGGCTATCTGGACAGTGATATGGAGGAGGAGGAAGAAGAGAAAGAGGAAGAAGTGATTAAAGATGAAGATGAGAATAGCAAAGATTCCAAGCACCTTGTTGAAATGGGTACAACTGAGCAGCACTGTTTGACTTCTAGGAATCAAAACAAATACTCTGTTCTCTATAGTATAAGCTTTGGTGAGGATCAAAAGGAAGTTGCACCTGCCTCTTGGACATATCCTATCTATTTGACGACAGCAGTGAGTGTGTGTGTGTCTGTGTGTCTGTGTGCGCATGTGTGTGTGTGCGTGCACGCTGTATTCAGAGCTGTCAATAAAGAAGGAGGACCACCCCTGCTTGCTGTGTGAGAGCAGTTTCCCTAGTGAAGAGGTCCTGGCAGCCCACCTCCAGAGCCTGCATCCCAGACCCAGCACTGAAAAGGAGTTCAAATGCAGGAACTGTGGCAAGAAATTTCCAATCAAACAAGCTCTGCAGCGCCAGTAAGCGATACAATCTCCTATGTTGTTTAAGACTCTGCTTTCTTTGACTAAGAATTGGCATTCTTCAAGCGAGTTTATCCAATAAAGCCGTCCCTGCCACGTTTGAGCTATTTTACCATCTGTTTTTGCTGATTATGGTATCCCACAGTGATCTTTCATTAATTATTTGTTAACCAATTTATTTTATTAAACCATGTCTATTTTTGAATTCTTCCCCAGCGTTTTGCACTGCTCTGAGGCGCTGGGCCCGACAGGAGACTCGAAAGCACACCAGTGCTCAATATGCCACAACACATTCAACTCAGAATCCAGGTAACCAAGCAGGGCTTCGAACTGGCACCCCCCTGTTCAATGTTACATTTATATGTATAGAATTATATTTGAGGGCAAATTCAACGTATGTTGTGATTTTTCCAATATTATATTTTAGACATCTTTACTCTTTATTATGATTTTTTAAGGGTACATACCCTGTTACCAATAGTAAACTGTGAAAACTGCAATAATCCAAAGTAAATGGACAGCAAAATGCATTTTTAAAGCCCATTGTGTTACAAAAGCTTAAACCATTGCTATGTTTCCCTCAGCAAACATTCAAACAATTCAAATTCAAACAAATCGGGATGTAGAAATCATTATAACTAACCTCACGGCCTCTCTTAAATGTGCTTCCACATTGTCATTCAGGGGAAACGTTACGATATATTAAGATAGTCACAGGTCAGTATCATGCGTTTGTCCTGACTCAATCTCCCCTATCCTTTTAATAAAGGTTATAGACTGAGCGGATGCTTTTCCAAAGTCATTTAAATTGACTATGTATAGATTTTTAACCCCCCCTAGTGTTTTCAAGCATTATTATTGTTTGTGCCACTGTAGCAAAGACTACCGAATTGCTTACCATTTATTAGCAGCCTTGCTACGACTGTCCAAAACAAGAAACAACCATAAGAACCCCATTTGAACTAGAAACATTAACGTCAGTGCTATAAACAGTGTAAAACATTAGGTGTCCGGTGTTCTACGAAACTCTGTTTCCCCATTGAGATCTGTTCCCTGCTAGCTAGAGTTTGATACAACACTGGGACGGTTAATTAACCTTAACCTAACCTCAACCTAATGCTAACCTTAACTTAATTGTAATTGATAGCTAACCTGTTTCCATGCAAACGCTTTCGTCTGGCTAGAGGGAAAATAAATCTCGATGGGAATCAGACTTTGATACATCACCAGAGCTCTCCATCAAGTGAGTGCGCGTCTGAGGTTCACTCTTGTTTGACTTCTGTTTTTACCATGCTCCTGTTTGGCCTTCTCTGCCTCCTCTGTCAACAGAGTTCTTCTCTCTAGCCGAGTAGAGTTTCTACTGTCACTTTAGTTGTTCCACCATCCACTATTTACACTACTGGGGATAGTAACTAATAGCTACAAGGGAAACAAAAGCACTATCCTCTTCCCACTTTGGTTGCACAATGGTTGATGCAGTTTCCTTGTGCTGTAAATCGAGCCTTCATTTCCCAGAGAGATCATACTTGTTGGCAGACAGTATTTGGTTCTCTATGAGCCTGACAGAAACACAGATTGTGTCATTATTCTAGAGCTATTTCATTGTCCAATCAACACGTATTTGATTATGAGAAGTTAAGGTAAAACTTTTGTCTATCCGCCACTTTAAAGCGGTTCTATTATTAGCAATGTGATGGGATTGGTATGAGTATGTATACGCATGGGTGTCTCCAACTAAGATCAAACTCTCTTAAGATTTCATGATTTACCCATGTAGAGATGCAGATATATGGCTCAGCAGCATTCATTATGGACTCATGTATAATTTATTGTAAAGCCTTTGCCCCCTAGCTGATTGTACATCCTATG
Source organism: Regalecus glesne (assembly GCA_900302585.1). Classification (NCBI taxonomy): domain Eukaryota; kingdom Metazoa; phylum Chordata; class Actinopteri; order Lampriformes; family Regalecidae; genus Regalecus; species Regalecus glesne. Next base: position 8,664 of record OMLC01056323.1, read on the forward strand.
TATGCAGTTTTGAGCAGCATAAAGAAGCCTGTAAAGGAGATGCCAGATTCATTTGCAAAGCAGAGAGCTGTGGTAAAAGATTCAAGAGCAAGGATGCTCTGAAGAAACATAAAGGGAATGTTCATACAGGTTGGAATCTCTCCCTCTCTCTACCTCTCCCTCTCTCTCTCTCTCTCTCTCACACACACACACACACACACACACACACACACACACACAAACACATCCATGGACATACACACAAACTGAAAGCATGGCATTTACCTCTTTCTCCAGCTCTCTAGGAATAAAATTAACAGTGCGTTAACAGCTGTTGCGTTAAAATAATAAATGTTTGACCCATATCAGTTAAACCACCCCGCAATGTAGACGCGTCATGGACTACTAACTCAATGAAAGTGCTAGCTTGCTTGCTCAGGGTCAGCTCATTCTTTTAGATAATATCACTTCTATCACGACTTAGGCTGAGAGGGGTCAGTACACTCGTATACATGCATCATGACAGAGTATTAGCCAAAAATGATGGTATTTTCCATTCAGAGACAAATAGTTGAAGTTTATGCCTTGATGTTTTACGGGTGTGGTCAGCACAAAAGGAGTATTTGTGTGTGGGTGAGGGGGAAGTGGTGCAGGCCCAGGCTTGACAGATGTGAGTCATGTGACTCAGAAGGAGGGTGTCGGAGGTACTCGCATTGTTTGAGGTTTAGATTATAGTGCTCCACTGAAGACAGATTTCATTGTCCAGTAAAACTTCAGCGCAGCCTAAAGGCGTAAAACTGTCTTAGTGATCGACCTCATTTGGGCCGAGGTATTTTTACATATCATGTTAATGATGTGATGGAAATGTCATAAGAGAAACTAATGGCTGCAGAATCCTTGCATGTATTACATGTATGCTACACCATATTGTGAGCTCTATCGATCATGGCTGGTAATGTCTTTTCCTCCAGGAAGTGCCCGGCGGAAGCTCACATGTACCATATGCAACAGAAAATGCTCTTCCTCGCTGAATTTACAAGAACACCGCAAGGTAAGATCCTTGTTTGCTATACATAGTTATAGCTCATTGTTACCTGTTATATAGTAATCAATCTTAATGATTCAATAGACTTTGGTAATTGTGTACTTTTGTGTAAAAAAGAAGGTTTTCTTGCACAGTCAGGGGTCAGAGAAGAGCTAGAACCCTCTTTCTAATATCTAATCTGTCTCTTAGCTTGAACTCATTTCCAATGGTCTCGTTTTCAGTGTTCTACCTTTACAGTATTTTCCATCATAGTCTATTCAATTCCTGTAACCCTGTCTAACCTTGTAATCTCACGCCCTCTCTTCTTCCTGAGTCTCTACGTCTCATTCTGCCTGTATTCCCTCTGAACAGTAGGGTGTCTTCATGATGAAGTTGTTACACATTTAGTCAGTGTGATACAGAGGAGGAAGGGTGGCTTTTATTTCACGAGCTCATCCCTACAGGCCTGTGAAACTTTAGAGTCACTGAGGGCAGACAATAAGGATTCAACCTTGGCGTCAAGATTCTTCTTTGTCTTATAGATTTTTGTTCACACGTTTGAAAAATGAGAGCAGATAGAACATAATGTTACCTCAACGATACCGATTAATCCTGTATACTGTAGCAAGTTACTCTCATCATAAGTTAACTTTGTAAGTTATCATTCTTTGCATCTGACCAGGACAATCATTTTGTGTCAGGCACAGGGTTCTCATGCAACTGCTCTTGCCTCATTTGTCCCATTGGTTGTTATTTATGATCTCGACCCCAGCTGCTGTTTGGATTTTCATTTTCCCTTGTCAACATCTATCTACAAGATTAATCAGCAGGCATTAATCCACCCCAGTCAGCTCCTTCATCATGAAGTCACTTGCAAAGTTTTCATCTTTTCAAATCACCTGGAAGCAGTGACATTGTTCTGCAGTGCATCATCTAACCCACTTGCCTGTCTATGAGTCAGTTTTCTCTGGTCTCAAATCTCTGCTGTACATTTTTTTTAAAGGACTATGCAGTCTTCCTATATGACCTCATTATGCGTCTATGTGCTAGTTCTAGCCATTACCTGGCCCATGATTGCAGAAAGTATTTTAGAAAGATCTACCATGGTATGAGCTTACCTTTGTCAGAGTTTGAAATGTTCTCTCCATTGTAAACAGTAGTAAAGCTCAAGGTTATGAAACAGCAATGTGATTCATTTTATTAAGGTCAGCTTCATAATTGAGTTCAGTGAATAGCCTATTTCGTTCTGTTGAATTGTTTCTTGAAGAGATTTAGAGAACAACTAGGACATACTTGAACAAACATATCTTCCAACAACGTTTTAGTAAACACGTTTGGCAGAAATGTTCCATTGTTTTCCCCCTGTTTTGGAGTAAAGATGATGTAGCCTTTTGAGGGATATTCAGAGAAGGGAAATCAAACTTTCTCTGATAACAAGTTTCCTACAAAGAAGCTTAAAGCTGCCATTATCATCATATAGCCGTGAAAGCTCTTACAGGATGAGGAGAGCTGCTCAGTATTAGCTTATGGAACAGGAGGCTAGGCAGCGATCAAATGTGCTATTATTGGAACTATGCTTGGAAGGGAGAAAAAGATTCATACTTTTCACGACTTTAACTGCTTTTCTGTCCATAGGCAAATCCGTAGGCTAATGTAGAAATTTTGTCTTGAATGCTACAAGTACATTATCATTTTTTAAATTGTCAGCTGACCTGTCCTCTCTTCTCCATTTGTTACCACGAAGGTACATGAAATATTTGGCTGCCACGCATGCGACAAGAAGTTCATATCCACAAATCAGCTGAAGCGCCACATGATCACACACTCCGGTGAGAAAAAAAATCACCTTTAAAGAAATCTATCAATATTTTCTTTTTCTTTTTTTTATGACCATAAATCCATCTGAATGCACCTCCCTGTCTATCTCTCCCTGGTCAGAGAAGCGACCGTATACCTGTGAGATTTGCAATCGGTCGTTCAAGCGTCTGGATCAGGTGACTGCTCATAAGATCATCCACAGCGAGGATAAGCCGTACAAATGTAAACTCTGTGGCAAAGAGTTTGCCCACCGTAACGTCTACAAGAATCATAAGAAGGTGAGCATGACACGCTCTGTGCTAAGTCGCTGGCGTGTAGTGAACATTACCAACACGTCTGAATTATTCATTCACGATCACAGTCATTGATTCATAAATGTCTTCACATATAGTTGATTTATGTGTTGTCGCAGAATTATTTCAACTTGTGCACTATAATTCTGCTATAATAATAATAAATAGAATACAATGTAATTTCATTAAGGGGTATTAGGAGTCAGACTCAGAGGAATAGATGGTAATTTGAGTTGATAGGATTCATTTAGACAAAGGCTAACTAAACACACACCAAGGCTACAGTAGTATCATTAGCGACTGACTGTAATCAATCTGGTCTCGTTGGTGGCTATTTGCTGTGGGGTCTCTGGCCTGCGTCCACCCCTGAGGTCTCCCATGTTTACTTATGGGAGTGGGGCGTCACTCAGACAGACAGGTGGGGGACAGAGAGGGTGGGCAGATAAACAGAAGCACTTTGAACCTAAGCCCTCAAGCTACTTGTCTTCATCAAGTCAACAAACTAAATCAGCAATGGAGCCTTGCCCTAACCCCAGCGTAAACCTCTCCATATCAACATCACAGCTTTCATCAAGAGACAGGACACAACTCTCCCTACTGCTCTAGAAGAGATATGGAGAAGATTGGGATAAGGGGAGTGATAGAGGGATCGCGACAGTGGGAGAAGGGGGAAAGACTTTAAAACGGTGTTTTGAAGGGGCAGCCTACTCTCTGAACCTGATTCTGATCAACTCTATCCGCAGACTCACTCGGAGGAGAGGCCTTTCCAGTGTGATGAGTGCAAGGCCCTCTTTCGCACCCCCTTCTCTCTACAGCGCCACCTACTCATCCACAATAGTAAGTCTGATCATGAGTTGGTTCGTACGCTCATAGCCGCAACCACAACAAATAAATACTCCGACCATATTTGTGGTGAAGCTTTGTCAATGTTCTTGAGTATTATTTAGACATTCTATGGCACTTACGTTTCAGGAGAGAATGTATGCTCACTGCTGCTTTACTTTTCCTGCAGTTTTGATTTCAATGTAATGTATCTGAGTGAAGCCATACGGAGTATAGAAAAAAATAAATAATAGTAATTGAGGAGCAATTTAAAAGAATAAACTAGTATGATGATTACTCTTGATATGATCGTATCTGTGAAACCACAAAAAAATAACTCACAAAAGAATTTTAAGCTTGCAGAGTTCTTGGCATCCTTATAAGAAATGCAGATAAGAATCCCAAGATATTTTTTTCTATGGAAACTAGTATTGATGTATGGTCACTCTGCACGTATCTATTTGAGAGGCATTCAAGTGAAATCAACTCTCATCTTTTAACTGACACTGTACACCAAATCCCCCAATTTTCCTTTCTATCTCAGAGTCGACTCCATAGATCTTGCAAATAGCCTTGTATACCCAGTGATGGGCGTTGTGGTCTGGTAGAAACTTTGGCCCTGGAGTGTGCAGCTCTAGCATCATGGGTTGGACTGAGGGTTTTGTAGCCCTGCGCCTATAGACAGCGAGTCTTGGCAGGATGCAGTCCTGGTCTTCAAATTTAGACTGATGACAGAGAGATTGTGAAGCTCGAGGCATTTCCTTCCCATGTCTCAGGAGGCAGATTACAGCTCAGTGAAATCACTGGGAATCAGGGCTATATGGGACCTGGATGAGCATTATGTATCAGGTGCTTGACAATAGGTTGGGAGGAAGAATAAAGTGAGCTCTTTCATTGCACAGGGAGTGGATATGCCAGATAATGATTGTATCCGTCTTTGTGAGGTAATGTTTGTGGGCCGCATGAGATCTTTCGCATTTGCCCCCACACTGAGAAAATGAATCACAGCTGTCATAGCATTTTCACATGAAATTAAGCTTTTGTTTCTGAATCGGTTAAACATGCAAAGCCCCTTTTAAATAAGGTCAAAAGTCTTTTGGTTAATCTTATTTTTTAAGGCCAAACACCCCAAGATCAATCCTCATCATGTTGGCATGTGTCTGTGTGGGTTAGCGTATGAACCTTCATTAAGTGTGCACATGCACGTATGAAGTGAAGGTCTCCTTAACATCACTTGTGAAGCGAGTGAATTTTTCACCTTGATGAAAAACACAGTGGAGCAAGGCTTTCACTGATGTGCCATTATATTGTGCTGACCATCACTTAGAGTGAGCCCAAGCCTGCAATCATTGACCCTGCCAAACACATGCACTCCCTTCAAACTGCTCTATGGAAATGGAATGATCTCCGTATAATGGGAACAAGTTACTCCTCCACGACAGAGCGGAGGCGTGAAGAATAACATCACGGTTCACTTTGCGAGGGAACAGCTGAGAGTTGTGCTGTAACTCAATGTCTAGGCACTGTCTGGTGTTTTAAATGATTTTACAGGAATGAATTGTTAAGTGGGGCATTCCTTGTACTGTTTAAAAAGACAAAAACCCCCTCACTATTCAGATGGTACATATTGACAAGCTACTTGTAATTCTGTCTTCTACTGGGATATGTTCAGTTTGAGGTGCTGTTACGTGGATAAGGGCTGATTTTTGCTAAAAGATTGAAAAACCACAAAATGGTCTATGGGCCATTGGAGCTGTCTGGGCCACTGAAGTACTCCTCTTTGTAGTTCTGCCCAAACACAATCGCCCTGGGGAAATTGGGTCCCCTCTTGCTGCGCATGATGGCTGTACATTTAGAGGCACAATGCTGGGAAGTGGCTCTTAAGTGTTCTGAACTTTTATCCTTTCTGCAGGTGAGAGGACGTTCAAGTGCGATCAGTGTGGTGGTACGTTTAAGAGGAAGGACACACTCAACGTCCACATCCAGGTGGTACATGATGGTCATAAGAAGTATAAGTGTGACCTGTGTGAGAAGGCCTTTGTCACTCCGTCTGTCCTCAAGAGCCACAAAAAGGTGAATGATAACTGCTAAAACCGGACACCCTCAGTTTGTATTACATTGATGGCACCTGACCCTGTGAAATAGGCTGGGCTAATGTTTTCCTCAGAAGACTGAGTTCAAAAGTAACTTTTAAGGAATGCATTCATGGTCATTTAAAATGCATACAGTTGCACAGAAAGCAAACAGAAAAACAAAAATATTTTTGCTCCTTTCTGTTCTAAACAGAGCAGTGTCTTTTGTTATAGACCAGGTTGCACATCAAATGGCAGCCTGTAAAACAACACCATCATGAAATCATCATGTTGCGAAGATATTCACGTAGAGTAACTTAGCAGTGTAAGTGAGTGAACATATGGACGTCAAGGGTCTCCAAATGCACACTCATATATTGCTGGGATTCAACTTGAGACCTTCAGATTACGTGGTGGCCTCTAATCACTAATAATCGCAAGCCCTCCACCGCAATATCCGATCTGAACTTCCATCATCAGTGCTGTACCTGCCTACAAAGAAAATAGAGGAAAGAGGAGCAACAACCCCACCACATACTTCATCAAATGGCTATCATAGTTTAAAATACACTTCTTTAAAATCCAGGTTACTCCTTATACCATTAGAGTGATGTAGCTTACTGATGTGGTGCACAACCTGATATAAGGAACTGTCAAGCTCGGCCGAGACATCCACCTTCACAGTTGCTGCCTATCAAAGCCCAGAATCAAATCCCACTTTGGAGATTAGATATGACAGTTAGTCCATTAGCTCCACAGGGATTCAAAGCCCCAAACAGATCCCACTGCAGATTATGAGCCCTAAATCTGACAACGTCCGGTGTGGTTATGGATCAAGATTGAAACCAAACAGTTTCTTGGCACTCAGCAAAAGAAAATGTCTTTGAGTTGGCCTCAGAACAGTAGGACCGAAGACAGGCATATGAACCATCCCACTAGTGTACAGAGACCGGAGGCTGCCGAGAGGCCTGGCCTTGATCAAAATCAGGTCGCAGAGGGGAAGACGACTCACTGAGACTGAACGGACTGAAGCGCGGTCTGAGACCCATAATGACGTGAAAATAATATCAATATTACAAAGTAACTTATTTGTCTTTTCATCTTGACACAAGTTGCAAACTTGACAGTGCAGTGGGATAACTTGCTTTTGATACAGTGCAATCTATTAGAAAAAGGTTCTCCATTCAAGTGTCTTTCCCTTAATCCCTGTGTGGACTGATCTACGTTACCTTAAAGTACTACACAGAGAATACTTAAAACTAGTGAAACTGAACCAGCAGCCAAAAGAAAAGAGCAAAGTGGGTTTTAAAAAAAACATCCAAGTATAAGACTAACTGGCTTCTTAACAGGTTAGGTTTTCACAGTGTGCTATACAGTCTACCATCTCTTTCTTTTTCTATATATGACCCGAAAGAATGGATAATTAGATTCTTATCATGAGGTTTCATTTTTCTCCAAGTACTAATGTTATTTGACTCCATTCATTGATATCTTTTGTAGTAATGGCGTGCATTTAGGATGATGTAACAGAACCCTGTTGTACTATTGTAACTCTTAGAACCACGTCAAGCCTGAATTGTACATGAAACAGCACTATCTCTCTTCCCTCTGGGCCGGAGGCGTGTACGCGTACCATGAGATTATAGGGTTGCTTGTCAAGTAATCAATGGTACATATAGATTGTTTGCTTAAAAGGACTGTTAATGAATAGCTCCAAACCCCAATAAATTCCAGTGTTATGTTTAGGAACATGATGTTCCCCAGGGAGAAAGGTTGTGTTGCTCGGGGGTAAAGCTATGCCGCTCCTTTACGGAGACTGAAAACTGGGGATGTTCTTCCCTGTTGTATAAACAACTAGCCAAACAACGCTATAGCACACCATCTGGGACACATGTGTTTGTACGTGTGTGTGTGTGTGTGTGTGTGTGTGTGTGTGTGTGTGTGTGTGTGTGTGTGTGTGTGTGTGTGTGTGTGTGTGTGTGTGTGCATTTGAATGTTTCTCTCTTCCTATTTGTGTGCAGGCATGGGTATGTGTGTGTCTTTCTTTGTGTGTATGTGTGTTTGTGAGTGCACACAGAGCTTTTGTAACCAAAGAGCAGAGGTGTTAGAGGGACAGAGGGGGTGATGAAGGGGAGGATGGGGGCCCGGAGAGGAGGTGTTCCTGTATTGTTGTACTGCTGTTGAAACTGTCACTCTGAGTTTGAGCCTCTCATACCGCTGTTTATCCTGGGGAATTTACAACAGGCCGGGAGCAGAATTCAGAACATACCTTTCAACAGCGAGAGAGTGAAAGAGAGAGAGGAGCGAGGGGAAGGGAATCAAGGGAAAAGGTAG
>OMLC01056327.1:0-15808 GCA_900302585.1 Regalecus glesne
CTCTGTGAGACCTTTAAGTCCAAGTCTCCTCTTTTGCAACAAATCTGAATCTCTAGTTTATACTCATCTCTGTCAAAAGGCTGTATTGTGAGGAAGCTAGGAAGAGCTAAATTGAAAGTTTAGAGGCTTGTCAATATTACCATCCTTTCCACTGTGGTCTTTTGATTCAAAATGCTTCAAGTCAAAATACAGTTTAATGTGATGCTGATGCTTTATACCTAAAAAATCTCCAAAGAAGATCCAGAGTAAAAAGCCTTTGTTGAGTAATAATACGTATTTTCTCTTATCAGTCCCACAAGGGTGAATTTGCAATTCTCTGCATTTAACCAATTCTGTTGTCTAGGAGCAGTGAGCAGCTGCCATGTGATGCTCAGGGAGCAGTTGGGGTTCAGTGTCTTGCTCAAGCACACCTCGGCACACTTTCTGCAAGATTGGGGATCAAACCACCAATTTTTGATTACTAGACAACCACATTACCTACTGAGCTATGTCACCTCAAATAGGACCAGATGCATTTTGTTGTTACACTTCTATGCCGTAGACCGAACTGAATCTCTCTTAGAGTTATTAGTCAATGTATTGATTTTACTTATTAATAATGGGCTATGCAAACATACTGACTTGACTTGAGATACATGTACATCATATATGCACCATTTCATATATGAAGCCTACCTCATCCCAGCTCATAATCTCACTCCTATACCAAAAATCCTCGTTCAACTGGTCCGTCTGTTTGAGTGATGCTGCACGACTCATTGTCCCCGCTCTCTCCCCTCCCCTTCTCCACCCCATGCATGCAGTCTTTCTCTGTGACTGTTCATTGTTTTACCCACAACCTCTTCACTAATTGCCTCTCTCCATTCTGTCTCCCCTTTTTCTGTCCATCTTCCCAAATGATTACTTTCCATTTCTCACATCCTCTGTTTTTCCTTCGTCTCAATCATACCACTCCTCCATTCTCCATGCTCCCCCCTTTCTCTCTTCTACTCAAAAGTGTTTCCTTCCACAGAGTCCTCTCATGTTCAAGGACCAAATGCAGCAGGATGTCATCATGGTGTTGAAGTTCCCCTCCAACTCGCCGGTGACCCACGTGGCAGCCAACACCCTACCCCACCTCACCATACCTGCCGTAGTCACGGTCACCTGCAGCCGTCTCTTTGCTGTCAACCGCTGGCATAACACCGTCGGTGAGGAGAGTAATTTTGGACACTTCACACTCATACATCCATGCGCGAGCACACATGGCAGATGATGCCTGATGGCATTCATGATGTTCAATCAAGCATGCTCACTCATACCAGCACATATGCCCTTGTTAAAAAAACACAATAGCATGCCACACCACATGTGCTACCTACCACAGCAGTGGCCTCTGTAAAAACACTTCATCACAGTCACTGGCAAACCTGCTCACTGCTCGTAATAGAGCTGTAGCAAGCTGGCTATGTGAGAGACTAGCGCCTCCCAGGTAACTCAGCTATGAGTGCTTCCACATGTTCTGTCTCAAGCATGTGTGAACAACATTACCCACAGAGCCCCTCCCCAAGAACCGGGCTCACCTTAGGGTCAGAGGGCCAGTGCAATGGTTACTGGGAAATTAGGCTGCAACTGCACCACATTCTCCTCACACTTCCCCATCTGTCACCGGAGAAATACTCTGAGCACAGGACCAAAGAGTCCAGACTGTGTGGCTGGCCTCACCGCTTAGACACTAATGAACACAGCTGCAGCGCCATGCCGTCCTGTTGGAAGGGAGGAAAATCTGGTCTAACTTTCACAAAAATGATAATAATAGGACCTCCATGTTTGCCAAGCATGTTGTTCTGCTTAAATGCTGGTTCCATTTGCTGTCTCTGAGGTAAAATGGCCACATTCCATTTGACAGTATAAGGTCCAATAATACAATGGAAAGAAGTCTCTCTGGTGGCTGTCAGAAAAAGGTCTTGAATAATCCTATGTTCTTAAATAGCTGTGTGGGTGTGTGGGTTCATGAACAGAAATATACTAGTTAGTCATTTTGTGCATATGTGTGTGAGAGAGTATTTTTCTCTGTGTATACTGGTATTAATGTTGGCATGTGTGCGTCTATCTGTATGAATGTTGTCTCTTACAAATCCTGGGCATCTTTTGTTTGTGTGGGTTTCCTTCTTTGTATACACATATATATGTGCTTGAGTAGACATGTGCATTCATCAGCTGTATCCTCAGTAATCCTTCGTGTCATTCTATATCTATCTGGTTCCAGGTCTCCGAGGAGCACCAGGCTACTCCCTTGAGCAGGCCCATCACCTGCCCATAGAGATGGACTCTGTGATTGGTAGGGTAAAGATACCCTAAAAAAAGCTTAATCACGCATGTGTGCATACACATAAACGTGTCATTAAGATTTTTAAATGTCATTGTATGAAAAAAGTCTGACCAAGCTCAGTGATTCAAATATGCAGTATGTCTCACATAGCAACGGAACTTAAAAAACACATCTAGAAGTTGACATTTGCAGGTAACACCAGGTTATTGACATTTGTCTTTTTTTTTCTTTATTACAGCTAACAATTCTGGAAGCAACAAGCGTCAAATCACGGACCTAGTGGACCAGAGCATCCAGATCACCACGCACTGTTTTGTGGTGACAGCTGACAACCGCTACATCCTGGTCTGTGGCTTCTGGGACAAGAGTTTTCGTGTGTACTCCTCTGAGACAGGTGGGCCACATTCTAAACACTATTTTCTTATGGAGGTGTTCACTCAAGTGTAGAGGACTGTGCTATGATGGGAATGATGCAGTGGAGTTCTCAAGAGCAGTCTTGTCAAAAAATGTAGACATGACATATTACACATTAGTTATAGAGTGAATATCAATTCTATATTACTTCATATCTATTTATTGTTCATCAGTTGAGTTGTGATCATCTTTTTGATCATATTCCCTGGGTGCAACACAGTTGTTGTTTATATTTCTTGAAAACTTTTCTATATTTATCTAGAGACTTTTAATTGTGCACCTGTTTATTTTGCACTCACACTATTTCACAAATTAACATCTAAGAGTCACTCAGTGCAAACCACAGTCTGTTGCCACCATTTGCCGATGTGCAGCTCCACTGAAATAGTTTGTTGCGGGCACTTTGATCATGATTGTTCAGAGAGGCCAGAGCACTACTTATTCAGTCTCCTCGACCACATTTCCCTACTAGTCTGGTTGGGAGACTAATGAACCCTCCACTCACAAACCCATCTTAAAACTGCGAGTATTAACATTCATAGAAATGTTTTCATAAAGCAAACATTGTGGTCAACTATGTTCATTTGTCACTGAAAATATAACCATTTTGATAAAAATAAATACAATTCAGGTATAGATTTTGTTTCAGGGGTTTTAACCAAAACTGACATAAGAACTGTATGTATAAACCCTTTAGGAAAGCTGACACAAATAGTTTTTGGCCACTGGGACGTGGTAACCTGCCTTGCCAGGTCTGAGTCTTACATTGGAGGAGATTGCTACATAGTCTCTGGTTCCAGGGATGCTACCCTGTTGCTCTGGTACTGGAGTGGGCGGCACCACATCATTGGAGACAACCCCAATAATAGTGAGTAAGAACACAATACACAATAAAATAACAATGAACAAAATGCATACCTGCCCACACACACACACACACACACACACACACACACACACACACACAAACTCTCATACCTCCACACTCACATGTGCATGTACAATACCGAAATTACAAAAACACATATACTCAAACCAGAAAGTCAGACACTCAATGTTTGCCAGTGGAAACGCATAAAGAAACTGTGCCCACCAGACAAGGGCAATGAAAATGCCTTTATTCAAAGAGTTGTATTGTCTAATTAATACAACGAAGCAGCTAATGGTAGATGAGTATATTATTTGTACTTTTCTATTGACTTACAGTATATAGGTAGCATATGTCCCTGATTAACACCTGCACTCCTATCCCAGAAATCAAATAATATGGAGAGGCAGAGACATGATCATTTATCTGCACTATATCTATGATATATTAATATGATTCACTACGTTGAGTTGTGTTGCTTTCAAGTGGAGGACTCCAGATTTCTTGGCATTCAAAATGGTAAACCCCACTGTGTGATTTTAGCAGTTCATTTCATTTAGTTCTTCATTCTCGTGGATATGCTGTGTTCAAACCAATTAATTAGCCCAGAGAAAGCAGCTGTTACTGTACAACTGAAGCCATATATAGAAGTGAGAAGTGAAAGAGAAAGGGGGGGGCCTTTTTTGATACGTGACGATGTAATGAGTGAATTAAGGATGTGTATTTGTTATCAGTGTCCATGTGGTGAACATGTGTATGCCTGCAAGTGTGTGTATATGTGTGGTGTCCTTGTGTATTAATGCAAGTATATGTCTTTGTCTTCCCCTTTTTGTGCATCGGCAGATATGCATGCACTCGTGTGTATGTGTTTGAAAATCTTGTGTTTCACGTTGTCACATAATCTGCAAGCTCCAGTTTAGGTGTGTGTTCTCTAATTAACTTCACTGAGGCTCAGACAGTTAATTAAGAATTTCAGCTTGGTTGCCTCCAATTAGCACAGGGCAATAGCACTTGTGTTACTGCAGCAGGAAAAGACTATTCCCCAGATATCCATGCTACCAGTGCTTTCAATGCACCTTCATCAGACAAAGGGAACATTGAAGGCACAACTTCTCCAGAAGACACGAGATGTGTTTTCAATCACTGAGTAATGTGAGTGACTGAAAGTGTTTATCATGGTTGATATTTGAATGCTCGTACACCTGAACGGGGGCTAACAGACAGCTGGACTTAGGCTTTGTGCAGACTGCAGGCAAATTGGATTTGTTTGGCGGCAAATTGCCGACACAGTGGCGCAGCGATTTGCACTGTTGCCTCACAGCAAGAAGGTCCTGGTTTGAATTCTACACAAGGTCCTTTCTGTGTGAGAGTTTTCATGTTCTCCCCATGTCCATGTGGGTTTCCTCACACCATAAAAAGACATACAGGGACTGTAGATGCGAATTAGCTTGAGCTATAATCTGGTATGGCGCATCGAATGGTGACTTTAATTTAAAAAGCTGCACATGGTCCCTTAAAACAAATCTTTAAGACAGACTGTCTGCACTGTAATTTGCAAGTGATCAGATCGGATTTGTGTGTCCACACATCACCAACCTATCTGCGTGGGTTGCTGTGGTAACGACTTAAGCATGACTAACCACACACGTTTGGTGACGGGGTTTGCCAACGCGGAAGCAGTAGAAATGGGGATCAATCTAGCCCGGACAAACACAGCGACGGAGGAGGCCGACATACTTTGTGTTAATCCGTGCTGCAGTCAACAACGGAGTCCACTTCCGTCACTCTGGATTTGACGTCATCTTTGAGTGTCGCGTCGGTAGTGACGCACAAGACCGTTTGAAATCGGATTTCGGTGACTGGAGCGTCTGGACTGAGGTGCATCTGTGAAAATTCAGTTGGAATTACATCTTAAATCACCTCCAACTTTGGTTTTGACCTTATTTACAAAAATTGCATTTCAAGTCGGTTTTTTGTTGTTGCTGATCTAGAATTAATCTGGATAACAAAAAACGGATTTTGGCTGGCAGTCTGCATAGGAGCTTAGAGGCTTTTGAGTCAGTAATAGCTGCTTTCAGTATTAATTTGCTTACTATGCCTTCAAAGGTCTATTCCACAATATAGTCTTTCAAAAGGATATTCTTGGATAAGTCACTGCCAACCTTGGATAATAATAATAATAATAATAATAATAATAATAATAATGAGGATAACAGGATAACCTCAGATTCAAAAGCTCTAAATACAGTGAGGCTACAGCAGCTATTTTCAGTTATATACTCAGTCCCTCATTACATAATGATTAATTAATTCATTTTTGTGAGTTTCACTCTTATGATTTAATGCCTATTATCACACTTAATACAAAGGCCATTGATGAATATGCAGCAGGAGCTTTCTGGATCACTGCTCCTCAGCTCATAGATGTGACGTGCTGAAGAAATTGATTTCATCAGTGCCCTAAAAAAGGCTGCATGTGTCTTAAATGTGTAATAATTAAAATAACTTCCAGCTCAGCCATGGTCATGCCTCTCAGACTCGGCCCGTCACACCGGTGCAAGGGGATATTTGCACTGGGTAATTGTGGCGGCTGACTCCAGCGGATCCCCAGGGCCAGGGAGGGTTGGGGGGCAGCGGCACAGGGTGATTGAATCTTTTGTCGGGTAGGTGAGCTGCACTCAGTCCCTTTTCCCCCTGAAGGCCTTTTGTGACACATGTCCCATTCAGCCCCCCTCAGCAAGCAGCTCTGGGACTGACAGCCCTGCTCAGGTCCTTGTCTCTAAGGGACCAAGCTGCATCGATCACAGCCCAGCTCGCTGACTGGACTGTTGTGCCCTACAGAGGTGATCTGCTGGAGGGGGAGCGGATAAGAGGCGAGAGGTCTGACACCTGTCCACATCATCCATCAACATGTTCTTGTCATCTTACTGGATAGAGCAGAGTTCAATGAATATTGGACTCACTGAAGGGAAACTAACATACTCGTTGCTATCATTCTGACATTTCACTTTTCCAATATAAAGAATACCTCCATACCAGTAACCAACGCAACATGGCTCTGGATTTAACTGACCAGCACCCTCTTGCAGCATCAGTAGAGATGACTAAGAACCCAACACCAATGAAGCAGAAACATGGGGAAGACTAGTGTCGCCTGCTACACTTGCAACTCACCATTGTGTTGCGGTCGTGTGCTGTTGGTCTCATATTGGAGGTCAGCTCCAGGTGTCATGAAACAACCCTCACTAACCTCTCCCCCCTGGTGTCATCAATCATGTGACATGTGGGATGTAATCAAGTGGCTTGGCTGCCATCACTGCACATCCCAGCATTTACATGACAATTAAGAAGAAGTCACTGCCAGCAGATGTGTGTCACACTCAATAAGTCTGTGTTCTCATGTTCTCATCGCCTTATGGAAGTTAGGGGATCATTTATATAAATGGTTATTTATTTACCGCTCAAAAATGCCCATTTTGGGATTAGGGCACCGGAAAGAAAATACTTACTGGTCAATTCTGATTCTTTTAATTTCTTTTCTTTTTAATTTTGGAGAATACAGTTGATCAATAAAATGTGCTTTGTGATGACGCTTATCTGCCATTTTTCAGGTGATTATCCAGCACCACGAGCTGTCCTGACTGGTCATGACCACGAGGTGGTGTGTGTGTCGGTTTGTGCTGAGCTGGGCTTGGTCATCAGTGGTGCCAAAGGTCAGTGTGGTCCTAGAGTGTCCCTCTTCTCTCAATGAGAGGAGAGGAAGCTTATGGTGTTCTCAGTCAAGTATGTTTGGTGATGTAGGGATTGTAAAAAATACAACTTGTGCAGTAAAAAGACAAAGTAACCAAATTCATATGTTTCTACCTAAAGATGACTGTGGCTACTCTCCTTTCTTGTTTATCTTTTGGTTTGTCTCATGGATTGGCTCAGAATAATTATAGTGGTATGTCTGCTTTATCCCGACCCTGCATTGTGAGCATAACTCAGTCAAGAGGCTGTGTAATGTTATAAAACTGGGGAAATGTCCATGAAAATTGAGAAATAAGTCAAACATATACATTGTTTTTCTTTTCTGTCTGGACATAGTTTGTCCTCTTTGTGCATTTATGTGTGCATGCATATGTGTGTGAGTGTGTTCATTTGTATGTGCATATATTTGCATGTGCATGCATCTGATTGTGCTGTGGCTCCACAGAGGGCCCATGTCTGGTTCACACCATCACAGGGGACCTGCTACGGGCCCTGGAAGGGCCAGACAACTGCACGTGCCCAAGGCTTATCTCAGTGTCCAGCGAGGGCCACTGTATCATCTATTACGAGAGGGGCCGCTTCTGCAATTTTAGCATTAATGGGAAACTACTGGCCCAGATGGAAGTCAATGATTCCACACGGGTAAGCCCCCCTACCACCAAACAAACAAACAAACAAACAAAAACACCAAAAAACAGCATGCCAGCCTCCACCATGAATGATACCGATGGATTGCTGTTCACGTCTTTTACTATGGATACTGCCTTTGTCTCCAGGCCATTCTTCTGAGTAGTGATGGCCAGAACTTGGTGACAGGTGGGGATAATGGTGTAGTGGAAGTGTGGCAGGCCTGCGACTTCAAACAGCTCTACATTTACCCCGGCTGTGACGCTGGCATCCGGGCCATGGACCTGTCACATGATCAACGGTCAGCATGCACAGTCATAAACACCTAGACATGGTAACAAGGGTTTTAAAGCCA
The DNA here is from genome assembly GCA_900302585.1 of Regalecus glesne. Taxonomy (NCBI): domain Eukaryota; kingdom Metazoa; phylum Chordata; class Actinopteri; order Lampriformes; family Regalecidae; genus Regalecus; species Regalecus glesne. The sequence goes on from OMLC01056327.1 coordinate 8,326, forward strand.
TCAAGAGAGAGAGGATACCATGTGACTAGCAGACAGGTTAGAAAGGATAGCCTTGTGAGGTCGTTCTGTATCAAGTGTGTAATTGCCTGCGTGTAAGTGCCATGTGTCATGGTGGACTGAGAGTAAAAGCCTGGTGCTTCTTATTGCTTTTCATGGATGTCTCTTCATGGATGTCTCTTTTTTTGGAAAAAGTTACCACCACCACCACAAAGATCATTACACTCTCATTTTGGAGAAACAGACAACACACACACACACACAAACTGGACATGAGCCCATCAACTGGATTTAATGCATTGCTCTGTGTTCTGTGGGACAGTCCATAAGGTGAGGAATGGAGGTTTTCAGTATGCCTGTGCAGAGGCCATATTGTTTATTGTAGAGCTACCACCCTTTTGTTAGCATGTGACCCACACAGTCAAGAGAGGTCATAGAGTCTGAACATCCAGGCTTCACCTCGTACCTGCAGGCCAAATCTCCTTCAGCGGGTACGCTTATCAACCATCGCAAACAGAGACACAGTTCATGCCCCGCCATCTTAAACATGTTACCACTCATGACTAGCTGCCTGACCAAAGCTGCAGAGAGCAGGCAGACAGGAGACTCGGCCATCATTAATAAGTAAACATACACTGGCTTTCATTCAGTTTTGCTTTTGATAAATAGCTTTTTTCAGTTGTCACAGGTCCACAGTGGTGTTTAGCTTAGCGCCTAAAAAGCCCGTAAAATGATCTTCCAAATACAGATCGAGATGATGTTGTTTTGGGAGTTTTTTTCAGGAAGGACCCTTTAACAAATGACTCTGACAAAACACTAGAAGAGAACCTCACTTTAGATGAGCTCCTTCCGGGTTTTCGTCATGAAGCTGAAGGGAAATAACACAAGAGAGTTTCACGTTCTTTGACTCCCTGTACAGAGGGGTATTTTACTCCAGCTCTGTTCATTGTGCTGTACCACTTAAGGCCTGAGGGTGTTGCAGTATAACATGACCCTGTGAAATCAGCTGCTTTTCCTACATACCAGCCAGTGGTGGACACTAGGACACAGGGTCTGCAGATGAATGCCAGGACTCAATGGAGAAATTCAGCAGTCAGAGGAGCCCCATAATTTACTGTCACAGCCACTGATGACCTCTCCTCGCTGCTTCCTTTAACATCAGGACCTTTAAACAAGCAGCTCTCATGCAACGAAATGCTTTACAACAAAACCTGCACGCAACACCCTAAACACTGCATGGTTTTTGTCTGTGGTTGACACCTTGCTTATGTACATATGCCCACTTTTGAAAATAAGGAATAATGCATGGATAATGATGATAACAGAAGGATGGAGTCCTCACGAATATGCACCATTTTCAACAAACAATGGAGCAAATGACAGCTGATATGTATGTAGACTGTTTTACTCTCGTATACACTGTCAGTCATTATTCATATGAGTTTTTCTCTGTTGTTTTCTAGGACTCTGATCACTGGCATGGCCTCTGGCAGTATTGTGGCATTCAACATAGATTTCAACCGGTGGCACTATGAGCATCAGAACAAGTACTGAGGAGGATTGAAAAGCAACTCCTCGGCGCCCAAGCTCTGCTAGTCTGGTAAAAGACAAACTAACAGCAAGTGAGATGGAGCCAACCTAAAGAGAAACCTGCTGAAGGGAGGACTAAAACCAGTGAGTAGAACAAGAACAAGGCTTGTTTAGATTTGTCATCTGGCTGGTGAAGAGACCTCACCACTGCCACTATCACAAGACATGGAAGCGGGGCACCTTTTCTAGCACTGGTTTTGGTGTTTACTGCCTGGGAACCGGTCAACAGGATAAGTCATACAGGTTTATTGCTCCGGTCATAGCAGGACTGAGGTCAAACTAATGTCGCGGCCTGCAACCAAATGACCGGTAGTAAAAAGAGAGTGATTCAATAACAGCGATTCTGAGATAAATGAGATTAAACAGTGAGTTGGTGAAAACATACGTCGGTAAACTTCTACTCTACTTCTGTTCCTCTTTAAAGCTGTGAAAATGCAAACTAAACAAGATTTATACAACATTTGTATGCCAGATACATATCTTACTAGGGTTAATTTTCTAGGAAAGAAAAAGATAAACCATGTATATATGGACAATGTAAAGCATTCCTTCCCTGTAAATGTGGAATTAATGATCACAAGGTGTTAGATTAGCAAGCGTTTTGGATGGTGGTGACATCAGCCTCACGTGACTCATCGTATAGCTGTTCAGAGATGTCTGTCACACTTCCAACCTTAGTTGGTTGGTACAAACGTCAAACTTATACAACCGTCGACTCATTGTTTTCAGAAGTGGTTTAATGTACATTAGAAAACAAAATGTTAAATGTGGATTTGCTAATGTGTTTGGATATCTATAAGGAGGATTTTGGTGTGAACTGTCCTTCGTGAAATGTTTTTAATCATGATGTCAGAAAAGTTTGTGATATTTCCATGCCATATTTATTTGAAATAGAGAACTATTTTGTTTATGAATGATGGCAAGGATTGTACATTACTTATGTCTGTATGCTGTCAAACAGAACGTTATTTTATTGCATCACGTACAACAGTTATCAACCTCTTTTTGGTTCCATTTGTACATCATGTCGAGAGGAGTGTGTTTCTAGGTTGTTGAATGGCGTCTCATGACTCTGTGGGCCTTTGTGTGCGTGATGGGACTAGAAGACGTGTCATTCTCGTCCCCCTTAGAACAAAGCAATGCCATGGTTGTCTCCACGCAGTCCAATCAAGGAAGTACAGTAAGTTATTATGAATAGTTATTATTTCTGTCAGTATTAGAAACATTATTACTGTTAAGAATCATCTTTATCTGAACTTATAGCCAGTTTATATACAGTTTTAATCAGTTTGATTTGTAAATACATTTGATGAATACCAGTGTATGTTGTAACACCATGCAATAGTAAGCAATATACCATGTAGCTGGTTAAGGCCTAAGAGATGTTCATCTCTGCTCTGTGTGACAAAAAAAGGAAAAAAATCCAGATTAGGGTATTTCATTAATTATTCGAGTGCACGCATGGGAGTCAGGCGTCGTGGGTTCATATCCCACCGTGTAGCTCTGTAAATATAAGGTATTCATTGTAAAGAGCTTCAGGTGGTCACTAGACTAGAAAAGCACTATATAAGAACAATTCCATTTAGCACTACCTTGTGATAGGGAACAAGCTAAGCCAATTTATTTGTAGGATTAAAGCAGATGCAAATACATATACAGTGTTGACACTTAACAATATGCAAATAACCTTGTGTGTTTTTGTTTCTTCTGTTTGATAGTGCAGGGTGACATAGTGTCACCCCATGCAGGGGGCTGCATGCTGACATGTAGGACAGCTCTAGGTTCAACATGCTTTCTTGTATACTTATTTCATTACTATACACTACTTATTTTACATTTCTGAAAATTTTCAATGGTTTACATAAGTACTTGGCAATGTATTTTGATTTGATGTATTATATTTTGTTAGAATTTTTTTTATTTATATAGTTTAACTCCATTGCAAAAAAAAATTGTTTGCGAATGTTGCAACAGAAGAGGTGGGATGTATTACTGGCTATACATTAACTTATGTCAATATATAGGGATTGATGACTCTATGGGGGGGGATGTTAGCTGTTGAAATTTCACCCATGTTCCAGAGAGCATGATGTTAAAACTTTGGTCTGAGAGAGATGAAAGCCAAAAGCAGCATGTTATTGACTTTTACAGCAATTGTATACTGCCATCTACCGTCCAAAATTGATATTTCACCACCTAGTGGTCACAGCTCAGTGATCTAAATGAAGGACTGGATTGAGTAACTACTGCTCTGGAATGAATTCAGCTTGGTGTCCATCTTGGGATGCCCAACCGAACTGAATTGACAGATCTAAAGAAAACAGCGATACGGATTTTCTAAAATGACAGTGTTGGGGGAATGTCTGACAAACTAGAGGCAGCTGGTTTGAATCCATCGTGGGGCCTCTGGAAGGGCTTCCAGCCTTAACTCCCCAAACTACATCTAAATCCGTGTCAATCCCAACTAATCATGACATGCAAAATGGAATTTTAAGGTGCTTTAACTATTTAAATGTGAAGAAAATGTCTAAATGTAAATACCACAGAAAGAGTGAATGTCTATTTTCCAGGCCTCTTGGCACTGGCTTTGGCCACAGCAGCTCAGTGACTGCAACAGACCTTGAGCTTGAAGATTGACCTTGCAGATCTGTGGGGTGTTTGTATAATTTTTCAATTCAATTGCAGAATTCTGCTTTTAGATGTCCTCGATTTTCATATGTGTTTACCTGCTGTGATTAAATGGCTGCGATACCCGACAGGTGAGTGTAGTTCGCCACCCAGTAGTACAAGTACTATGTGAGGTCCAGGGTTAAGACCCACAGGTAAAAGAATAAACCACAGACTCAGAAAGTCAGTAAATTGATTATTCATAGGTTTTTATTCTTTTTTTTGAGAAGTGCATTATTGTTTGCAGTTTGCTTTAACCATGATGACAGCTTGGATTTTTGGGGGGGATTATAAAAGTGGTGTGCTACTGGTATTCATTCCCATTCAGAATGCTTTGTAATGTCCCTACAATAATGTAACATTGATGAATATAGTACGGCAGAAACAACCCCGGCTCCTCCTGCACAACACACAAACATTCTCAATACAGATTTCACATCCAAAAAGTTCAGAGGCTCACAGGTCCCATTTCTTTGTAGTTTCTCACACTAATCAGACCTCTTCCCAAGACTGGTCCAAGAAAAATACACATTCTTGAGGAACCAAACAATTGTGTATTTTTCCAAGCAATAAAAGCATAACTTGTGCTTTACCTCTTACCAGGTCCCAATCCACCCTGCCAGTAAACCAACAGCATCAATGGGATGATGAAAGTACATCTCTTTCAAAATACATATATACACTTGATTCAGTGGTATTGTCACTACTATATATCTTGCCTTAAATGAATGGCATCCAATGAGACAGTACAGTGACTTAACTGATGGGTGTATATTGACCAGTACAATCCATTTAGAAAGCATTCGGGTACAGCACACATGCAGTTTACAGGATTTCGTTGAAGAAAGGAGACATTCATAGCCACGAATATTCTGGATTCTTGAGGACAATATATCCATAAGTGGTAGATTAACCAATACAGTGTGGTCAGAAGAGCGTGATCTTAGTCATTATTGTTTAATCAACTAGAATCACTGCAAAAGTTGACCAGCAAACATAGTGACCCAGTAAACAACTTCCAATGGAATAGGAAGTTGCCGGAAACGCGTTGCTGGATTTGCCACAACTCAACTGAAATTCCAGATTGTTAATTAGGAACTAATTAATTCAGTACAACCATTTCCCTTTGGCAACAGAAATGTTAGAGGGCTGCCATTCAGCAGCATTGAAGAGGGCTTTCTGTAATGTGCTCCGTGGGGGGGTTCCACCTAATTGCACTTAATCCATTTGTGCCATGGTAAGGCCTTAAACATGCACTATGCGGCACCAGCATTCACTGGAACCACTGCTAATTAATTACACACACACTTAAAACAGCTAAGAAAACTACTGGTACATTCACCCTCTTGGTCCCGTCGCATGACAGATTAACCTGGTTGCACTGTTGAGACACCAGTGCACCCTTGTCCTCTCCGCACGCCGACCGCTTTCCAACAGGAGGATTGATGGGAACTCAGAACTAGATGTTGCACAGTCCTCTTTTGCAGTGATACTGAAACCAGAAAAACCTTGTGTCATCACACAGAGTGGTGTACATACCATATCACAGTGGTGACCCATATCACTTGTTTTAAGCAAAACACTGCTAGTGGTCATTTACTCTACTCTGAAAACATTGGTGTGTTATTCTGAAAGACACACATGCTGCATACTGAATAAGTTTAACTGCCCAGATAATAAAATGCAAAGTATATAGAATACCCTCTAACAATACTTATAAAGTATCACCAAAAGGATAAAATGAAATATGTAGATCATAACCAATGAGTCAAAAGCTTATTTTTCACTGTAGCATTTCAAACGGTGCCTTCATGAGTTGCTCAAATCCTATGATTCATGCAGCAGGTTGGCTCATTTGCAGTATACATTATGCACCACATGAGGGCTGCAGTGCAGAACAATGAGCCAACGCTTATCCTGATGAGTGATTACAAACATCTAGATGGCATTTTGGAAAAAGTACCCTGTATAACAGATTATATTTTTTATGCAATCATGTGCCATGTCCGAGCCACACTGGTTCTATTTCTAACCAAACACTACACTGCTGACCATAGCTTAGCCGTCTCCTGCAACAGATCAACCTTTACTGCAATCAGATGACAAACCAGGGCGTGGTCTCCGTCACCTGCATTATCTATAGGACTGATATCTAGGCCCTCAAGTCTTTATTCCTTATCCCATCCCATCCATCCTTACCCTGGGCTTCTAGAAAGGGGAGGTGGGTGAGCGGGTGGTGTCGGCCGAGTTTGGGGAGTAATCCTCAGACTCCGAGTTGAATTCAGCAGGGCTGACGCCCGGTGCCACACTGGCGCTTTCCGGGCCACGCTGCATGGATTTCCCATCCTGGTGGCGTCTTCGTTGGAGAACCTGCTTTTCCTTATCAAGTGGGGTAGTCTAAGAGGAAGGTGAGACACCAACTACTGTTAGATGCAAGAGCAGGAACATTACTTTGAAGTGAATTACTGATGAAATGTTGGTCTGGATGCATCGCTGGATGGGCCAGTGTGAGGATGCAGTCTGAAGTCAAAAAAGCCACACGTCCACCCAATAAACGCTATGCTTGCTCACATCTAGTGTCAGAAACGGTGCTGATGAGAGAGAAGCCAAACAGATCAAAACGTTAGGACTATACACAAACCCAGTTTCCATATTAAGCAGGATAGACTGGATGGCTACACATCATGGGGACACTGGGTGTCTCCGCGTGAGGCCTATACTGTAGACTGAACCTCAGCAAAAGGTCCTGGGGAAATGGATAAAGCTAACAAGGTGACTAAATGGTCATCCAGCTTATGGGCTAAGGAAACACAGCAGGAGTAGAGGGGAGGTCCGCACAGAGGGGCAATGTTTCAGCCTTTGATGGGCATGTTATGGAGACTGCTAGCACGTTGTCAGGAAAGCGCTGCACGTTAGCACTCCACTGTGTCACCTTATCCAGAGCAATCCTGGATGCTGGTAGTGGTCCAAAGACCCTGACCTCTGGACAGCAAGGTCCTGTTCCAGCTGATTACAGAGACACGAATGCAACTCAGTGGATCACCATGAATTTATCATAGCATTACCAACCTCAAAGTCTATATGCTCTTAGCTGGTTTTTAAGCTGTTGAACTTATGAACTGAAGATGTAGCCCTGAAATCGTCAAAGTTCAGATTTGCTTACATCTGTTCAGGGTACAAAACAGCATTTCACACGATCAATAAACAGGGTTTCTTGACAGCAGTGCTG
>OMLC01056330.1:0-16110 GCA_900302585.1 Regalecus glesne
CACACACGCATTTTTCGGGGAAACGAGGACCGGACCTTGGCGCTCAGCTCCGTCTCCACGAATAGCGACGTTTGCCCATCCACGTATGTCTCTAATCTGACTGTTTTAGCCAGTGTCATCGAATAGTAAATTCAGCGTTGATAATCGATTGAAAATGCCTTCACAGCGGTCCGACCTCAAATCTTTACTCAAGAGATGCTGACTTGTGATGACGGATCGCACGACGTACACAAACTACACAGCCCAACACAGTCATTTAGAACTTGACCCACATGATGTGAACATTGTAATTTCCCCCCCTGACGTATATTGACAGGACGGACATGATATTTGCGTGAGATGTTGGTTCTTACCTTTCCAGATCTGTCCTCCTCCTCAGACGGCCGAATAGAGGAGTAGTAAGATGATCCAACGCGCGCAATGATGCCGGTGATCCTGTGATTCGTGCGCTCTGTCCACCATATATACTCCCCTCCCTCCTCATCCTCTTTCTCTCTCTCTCCCTCTCTCCTCCCGTCTCTGCCTTTCCGCGTTATTACGGCTCCGATGTACGAAATGTCGTTTCAACTTTTCTTTAACTATCAGAGGCAATGGGGCGCTCTGGATGAATCACACCCGTCTCCCTAAAACCGGGTTCTGTGTTTAGCCCTCTGTACGGGGTTTCGTTCTTGTTCAGCTCCGTTCTCATCAAGACTTTTCGCTAATCGCGTCCAAACGAAATCTCCACGACAACTCATGGCACTGTAAATGGAAAATATTTAGTCTCGGTTTGGTTTCCGAGGCGAGTTTGTGAGCTGGGCATCGCTTAGCCAACTGGGGTAAATCTGAGACGAGGTGAATTATGGGAGGGGTCTGGGTAGAGACTCCTGGGTGACCTTTGAGCCCCGTAATGAACTAAGAAGTGATTATGGCCCAAAAGTGCCACCATCCGAGCGACTTGGGTGCTAATAGCTACATGTTATCTTTAACAAGGACGTGTGTTGGTCGTAGAGACTCTAACTGTAGTTGTTCTGAACTACATCTTGACTCGCATGGGTGATGGTAAGATAAATAGAAGGGCCATCCTGTTAGGTTAGCTTGCAAACATGTTAGCTAACGGCAAAGGTACGGGTGGGGTTAAGGTTAAATCAAGGTAAATGTTGGGCCAGGGTTATGTTAAGGCAAACGTTGGATTAAAGTTAAATTAAGGTAAGCGTTGGGTTAAAGCTAATGCTAGCTAGCGGATGAAGTTAAATCGAGTTAATGTTTGGTTAAGGGTAGTTCATGGATATGCTCATAACAGCGGTACCAACATGCTAGCCTTTTTATTCAGCTCTGACATCGGTGGACCACTATTATCACATCAACCGGAGAAACCACAAAGTCAGCAGTAAGTTTAGATACGCAGTTATGCTAGGAATTGTATTTCCATATGGTGGCTCACTTGCCCTTGAAGCCATTTAGATCTGCATAGCCTATGCTGGCGTCAGAAGAGCAATACTGTATGGAAGACGATCCCTAATCCTTTGTGAGAGTTTTGGCCATAGGAGTAATTACTGGTATGTTTAATTTACCACAAGGCTGCTTGGATAGAATGAACAAGCAAGATCAGCAAAAGACTGTAATGTATTCCAATCTTCTCTGAACAGCTTAAAAGAAAGCGTTTGAAGAGATTTTTCGACAGAAGGAATTCAACATCTTTAATATCATCTTGTACAAAAAAAACACGTTGTATTTCCACAGCAGTGCATCTCAGGCTTTTCATCACACATTCTTCCCTATTTACCTCGTAGCCCTATTTCATCTATACATTATTGTGCCTCCAGCTCTGTGTCTGTTTTTCAGTTTAATTTGTGTTGGCACTATGCTACCTAGAGTATCAGCCAGTGTAGTTTTACAGTGTTAGAATGAAACTTGCATCCATTTGAAGCATCAGCGCCTCTCGTGGCTTCCACTTTAAACCAAACATGTTGTTTGCACTTGAAATAGACAGCAAGAACCTTATTGCTGATTGTTTGAGAAATATTGAGAAATCCCCTGTAAGTGGGAGCTTTTCCACTGACTGGACAAACATTTCATGGCAGCTTAGTATTTTGTGTAAAATTGGAGATGCGCCATGGGGTTATAGTCACAAGAGTATGATTGATGTTGCACAATATATTGTATGTGACACTTTTCTCCATCAGCCTTATTACCTACTTTCAAATGTCTTGGTCTCCCTCTTTAAAAAAATGTTCTTTAGTTATTCATGTCCATCTTTATTATTTTATTTGAATCATATTCTGTCCTTAAGGACCTCAGAAATACTGTTACCAAGGCAATAGCTACTAAAACAATAACCAATAAGCATAATAGACTTAAATAATGAATAACATCAAATCAAAGATTAAATCAGATTAAGGCATAGATACCTGAATACATTACTACTGATAAATGCAAACAACATCAGCTCTTTACAAGACACACACAAATGCATAATCAAAACATTGGAGATAAAGCTTGGGGGGGTGAGCCGTCATTAACTACATATTTACTGCTTATTTGCGATCAATGTGTCTTTAAGGATATTCCAAAGTATTAGCCTTAAATCAGCATATATTTCCTCTTTTTATTTATCCATCGCCAGAGTTTCACACACCTTCTTCTCCTTTCTGCTTTTCATTTTTTGTCCCTCACCTTCTTTCTCTATGTAATACTCCCCTTTTAAATCCTCTCTATTTCTGCGGGTCCACCCTTTTGAGGTGATGTGAAACAGATCCACACAGTTCCCAGAGTATGCATCCCTATGTGTGGCTCTGTATACAGCCTCTCTGGCAACTGAAGTAGCCTCCTCCACAGTCATCCCCCATTGTACCTCCTGGTCCAGCACAGAGTAGGCATAGGGTGATCCTGAGCCCACAGAGAAGAGCTCTCCCTGCAGGCGAGTACCATCACTGCAAACGTAGTACAGACTGGGACCAGAGGACCTTTGTCTCTCACCGACAAAATGCCGTTGCATATAACTAGTGGAGGAGAAACACTGAGTCTTCTTGTGTGCCACTCTAAGTGACATTTTCTCCACACCAGCTTGTGCAGACTTATCTTTCTCTTTGTTTCTCTCCCTTTCAGTTTCCATTTTCACCAAACTGATCTCTGTGCCCCCATGGTCGTGGTGATCGTCTGCCTCGCCTCCATCCCAGCCGCAGAGAGTGACTGCCACACACAGCTCAGTTCCCTTGAATGGGTGAAGCATGTGTGAGAGCAGTTTGGCAGAACCACCAGTGGACAGTCTCCTGCCATGGCGGAGCTGGTAAAGCCGCAGTTCACGAGCCAGAATCCGCTTCCAAAAGGCACAGTCCGCCGAGGTACCTGAGGTAGTCCCCAGCAAGTGACTGTGGATGGGCAAAACCTTCTGGGAGGCTGGACATGCCACCAGCCCAGAACAACTGGAACGGGTATCAGCTGCGGCAATCACACCACCCTGGAATATGAAAGCCAGGGTGGTGGTTCCATGAGCTATGGGGAAAGGCAGAGGCACAGATTGAGTTGAAGCTAGAGGAAGACCGATGGGGGAGGAGATGGTAGGAAGGAGTGAGTCTGGAGATGAAAGGGAGATAGACCTGGGGCTAATTTGTCCAAACTGTATCGGGCTTTCATCAAGATACTCTGCCACAGGTATGTCAAACTCAAATGGATTCCTGCTGTCACTCAAAGGTAAATCACATCGATGAGCACATCTTTTCCTCCTCCCAAAAGCCAATGTGGTATGTTCTGTGGTGTCAAGACAAAGATCCTTCACTTTGCATAGGTCCTGTAAAGCCATTGAGTTATGTTGACACAGACTGTCAATAAAAAAAGGAAAAAATAACTAACCTTCATATATACTTATATATCTAATTTGTTACAGTCGGTCTCTCCATATAGCCTCTTCATATTAATACTTTGAGGTAGAACAGGATCCAAATGATATTTTAGATTGGTTAAGGATATCATCGCCCTTTATATAGAACACAAAGACAGTGAGGCAACCACCTCTCCATATAAGGTTACCTTAACCAACATATCAGTAACGGTCATCTATGCTTCATTACCTTGACATGGACGCCTAAAAAAATCAACAGCCCACAGGTATTTAATTTTAACTGTGGAATGACGCTTTTGCTCGGATATGATTTCCCTAAGTGTTTGTGTGGGAATAGGCCGCAGACAGTAACAGCAGGATGATCACAAAGCCTTGGCTAGGGGACTGAATGATGTTATCAGAGGAAGTCAGGCTTTAGTGCTCTGACATGACATCAAGTATGAAAAGATCCTATCAAAGTCAGTCTTTCACAAGAAACAAAGTCACATCTCAAGAGAAGGAATCCAAGCAAGCTTTACAGCATACAGAGAGGGAGGCTGGTCTTACAGATGCTTCATTAGAATATCTCAACTTGGAAGACTTAAAAATCAGGTTCTTCCAAAACCTGCAGAACTCAAACAGTCACCGCCTGTCACACAACTCTTAAGTAAGCTCTCAGTCACCGAAAGACCTTCAAGATGACTGTTTTTTTTCCCAAACTTCTTACTTTTTTCTCCAGTGAATCTATCTAGAATCGAATGAAGACCTTCCTTTTTAGCTGGTCCTTGGACGAAGATATACTTCAATCAATGGAGTGATGTATCGTAAATGTTGTAAAATGAAAGTGTCACACTCTTTCATTTTGGATATCTGTTTGCTACTGCTTTGATATAGGCGGTAAGGAACCGTATTACGACTCTCACAAATGGCTTTGTTGATCTTTGTAATGATCCATCATGCATTATTGAACATGATAGTCATTGTGTTTGAGTGAGAGAGACAACGCACTTGGATGTGCAGGTGTTCATCAAGATGCTACCGGGTACAACTTCATTAAATTCATCAAATTTCAAATCTATATCTCTTGCTTTCATTTAACTAAGGGATACGGTGTGTCTCAGGCGAGACCGGCTTCCTCATCCCACACCGGTGAGAGCCTACTTGGCAATTTTATACAGTTTGACTCTGCCCCTGATCAAGTGATAGACGGTTCACTGGCTCACAGTGGAGGTAGTGGTGTCCACACACCAGAACACAAGCTTAGTCATCTTCAAGAGGAAATAGATGATGACCAAGTCCCCAGAATTCCCCAAGTACAGTTTAGATTTCCTCCATCCATTGTATATAAAGATTTTCTTAATAGGCATGTTTGTGATACCCAGAGTGTGATACTGTATGCTTGGCTAAACCATCTCAATGACAATGAAACCAGCATGTATGATGGCTCTGTGGTGGAGGCCCTTAAAGAGCTGCAGACTGTGCCTCTCTCTCTACATCTGACCAAACCTCCCACTGGACACCTTTCATGGTCTGCTGGACTGATGTGGCAGCTGACCAGAGACAGAATTTATCAGTGCTCACCTGAGACAGGTCAGACCTTGATCCCTCTGTCATGTTTAATTTTCTTCCAATTCTTCTACATAGTTGCTGTATGAAACTTCAACATGACCACAGTTCACACAGAAATATCAAACTACTAAAGCAACTACGAGTGGATGCAAACATCTTTTTTCCCCAGTGTTCTGAAAGCGGAAATAATGTGTCTTGCTGTATTTTAATTTCTTTTTTATTTCCACACAGGCACAATCAATATGCTCAAATTCCCCCTGGCAAGCACTGATGAAGGCTTTGGAGTGGTCCACAAGTGCCAGCCTTTCATCAGCAGATACCTGGAGAGAGCTCGTCTCCATGCTGGGAAACATTCTAAGTTAGGCTCCAACTCCCCTGTGTTGTATTTCATTTTACCTTATGTCTCAGTGATAGGTGAGTTGCATGTACATCAAACACATGTTGACAAACCTTGGCAGATGTTCCGAATAATCACTAAAACTTTAGAAATGCCGAGGCATTAACTACCATAAGAATAAAGCATCCACAATAAAAAAGATGGCAATGATGACAAATCACTATGCAATGCGGTGGTCTATTATTGCCCCGTAGCAAGATAAGGTTTGAGGCAGAAAGGTTTGGTAATGATATCAGTGTTTGGCGTCACTGACACTGGTTCATGGTTAAGTGACTCTATTTTCGCCTCAGTGCTGGCAGCTGTTACAGTTCACCTCACTTTTATTTTTCCTTTATTGTTATGACACACATATGTCTTTATAGGCTTCATAAATCCCCCTCATCAGAGCATGACTTGTTTATTATGTCATGAAATACTGACCCCATTCATTTTCATCAAGATAGAAGAATACTTTAAAGTAATACCGACACACTTCAGTGAGTAGTGAGGGATATTTTCCTGAAACCATGTTTTGTTTTTCAGTGTCACCATGTCTGTGTGGATATGCATATTGGAATGGTGTCACAAAGACCTGTGTGGACTCATTCATCATATTAACAGGGACAAGGAGTACTCCTTTTTGATGCGTCTTACAAATACAGGTGGGCCATGTGGACAATACCAATGATACCAGATGATTATGTCATATGTATGGTGATGTGATTTATGCTGTGTGAGTTTGCAGGACAGGCTACATTAAGTATTAATAGAAATCCTTGCCTCTCCTGTGGTCAGATATATGCGTGTCATATCTCATGTGTAGGGGATGTCATAATTCAGACGCGTTTGACAACTGGAAGAGATCAAGCTTTCCAATCCTATGCAGCTTTGCCCCGGTGGACATGGATTAGACTTGAATGTTACATACAGCAATCAAAGGTACGGAGCTACAGTCGGTGCCTCCAGGAGGTGGAATGAGGAATTGGAAATTCAAATCCAGTTCATAACGAAAACCTGGGGTCCATCATCTCTCATCAGATTAATTTAGAATTCACTGATTTGCATCAGGATCAGCTGTGCAATTTTTTCTGATTTGCTTAGCTTGGAAACTATAGGCAACAGAATATATACTGTAATTCAGAGTTGTTCACAGCTGAGTAGGTTTGGATTTGTCTCATGTACTGTTCTATTGTCTGACTTTTAGGTTACACTGGACACAACATGGGATGGCGAGACTTATAGATATGTATACGACGAGTAAGACGCAACCTGAATTGTTGTTTATCTTCCTGAAACTTGTATTATTTGAAGGGTCTGTAGATACATTATCGTGGTAAGTTATTCTTTTACAGGATGTCCTATTTTATGGTATTCTTCAGTTTATTGAGATGAGTTGGGCTAAAATGAGATAAAAGATGAGAAGTGATTAGAATTTAGATTAGTAAATAATAGGCTAAAGGAAAAAAATAGCATATAAATGGATATGAAGAAAATACTGACCACTTTGATATATAACCATACATAGTGTAAATTATTTAAAGTTTAATGAATCTTCAGCTTTCAGGACAATATCCATTGTGATGACACCAGTGGCTACTTTGTAATTGGAGGTGCAAAAGACCTGCCAGCCATCCATGGATATCAAGGGGCAATCAAATACTATCGTTTTGGGACTGAACAGGTAAAGTGTCTAAAATATTTTTATTCTTTTTATTTTCTAGCGATGGCTGGTGCACCTGAAATTGACCTATTTATAGTATTCTGTGTTTTTTTCTGTTATCCATGTAAATGTCTCATGCTAAACCCGATGTGTTAAAAGAGGATGTCACTTGATCTGTATCACGGGTGGAAAATCCTCTTTCCCCCAAGAACAAGCTAGAGAATCTGGCTAAAGCTCACCATGAGTGTCACGAAATCAAAGGATTTATAGCTACTTTTTTGGAGGGAGCGCTTAGCATTTAGCTTCAACAGAGGTGAAATATCATCATCAGTGATGATACCAACCTTTAAATGGTAGAAATAGCAGTACATGTACAGAATGTGAGATGACCCACTTAGTTATTATTATTATCATCACATTATTATTATTGCTATATTAAGTTATATTCTATTTCAAGTTTCTGTAACCCTAATTACATCACAAGGTGGAACAAGTTCAGATAGCCTGTCTGTAGACGGACTTGGACATGGGAAACACGACTTAAATAGAGAGCATTCTTCCATATCTTGCAAAACAAAAAAGAGGATCTCAAAACAGTTATATCTTAGATTAAATGCATTGCACAAATATGTTCACATTATAAATTAAATATGTTATACTCAAGGATTATTCTTTTTTTTTCCACTACTGATAACTTGATGTGAGTTGGATCTTGGGGAAATAAAATCCGTTGACACCTTGGGAGTAGATTATTTGATCATGCTGTTGGTGGAATGGTCCATATGGTTTGGAAAAATATCCAACTTGTATCCACTGAAATAGATTTACTCGGGATATCCTCCTGCTATAGCAATCACCAAGCATCCCCCTTACTAGCTGTAATTCACTTGGCTGGCCTGGGGCACTCAGTGGACCAACAAGAGGTAGAGAACTTTTCTTCTGACCTGACTTAACAAACCAGCTTATTGTTTATTTACTTAAGTGTGTCGGTAGGTGTGTATTTAGAAATACACATACGCACACATATAGTACATATTCATTTTATTTGATTTCTTTGACTAGTCTTTGTGCAATATAAATGATATAACAACCCAGAGACATCATGAGAAATGTCGATCTGACAACATCACTCGCTTGCACAAGTCAAGAGAGCCTGTCTAGGGTAATAGCGGTAACAACAGCAGTATAAATGTGCTAGTAGTATTAATGGTCGAATATTTTGGGGGGTAAAATTCTCCTGGGCCAAAATGGAGCCCCAAAAGACATAGCAAGTGCAATGAAGTTGATTGTGAGGAGTGCAAAGCGGATGGATGACCCAGCAACCATGTATGATTAGTCCTTTTTACTGTTGAAGGTGCCTAAAGAACCTTCAACAATGTAAGTCCTCAATAAGTAGTTAAATACTGAAAATTGTGTGGGTAGCTGTGAATGCACACGAGTTTGTGTTTTGACAGAGTTTAATTAACTGATACCTATTCCTTCAGGGTCAAGGAGTAAAGAAGAATTTGACCCTTGGCTTTCAGGTGTTGAAGAAAGCTGTGGGGATGGTAACCTACAGGTCTACTATGTAGCACTCAATCTATGCTTGTTATATAGTCTTTAAAGAAGAGCACTTCATGTCTTCATCTATTATTTAGGGATCAGTTCATGCCTTGAACGGCTTGGATTGGTACTGCAGTGTTATTCTAAAGGACCATCGAACTGGAGTGAAATATTATGAACAAGCTGCACTCAACGTAAGTAAAGATGGCATATTTAATTTGAGAGTTTATCATTTCAATGGCAACAACCAGGATAATCCTCAAAGAAATAAGGTTCTGAGCCCTGTTCCCTGTCAACATTAACATGTAAAAGTTTTACTGGTGATATAGCAAAACCCAACTTATCCTTGTTTGTTCTGTGATCCACAGATGGCTGCTTTGAAGCTTTTTCTGAATGCATCTCGTTTTGGACATATAGCAGCATCAGTGGAGGCAGCCTGATACCTGTCTGCAGGAAGCCTGGAGGGGGTGTCTCAGGATGTAGAGAGGCCTGTGATGTAAGACAATCTCATTAGCTTGGTGAAGAAAGTAGTGTTATGGGCTGTTGTACCTTGTGCCTGCGGCACATTGGCATCTAATTTCAATGACAGTGGCTAATTCAAGGACAGAACTTATTTGCATACCTAAAAATAAGAGCCCCTGTCACTGACATTATGGTCTGGCATAAGGAGATCCTGCTTAGAAAAGGTATTCTAGCATCTTGTGAATTTATAGATAAATCTGCAGTGGTCAGAAAGGTCTTGCAAACTTGCTACTTTTCGGAACTTCTAGTAATCCAACTACTGGGTTTCCTATGAATTATGTGATCACTATTCCAAGAAGGTCACTCTTCTGTTACATCTGTAGCTTGTCATATACAGCACTATTAAATTATCCGATATTTCATAAATTATTCTTTGTGCCTGTCATGTAGCATGCTCAAAAAGGTCTTTGAGCCCAATGAACACCTCGGTTACATTATTAGAGAGACCCTTACAGCCTGCCTTCGGGGCTCTTGGTAAGAAGATTATTTTTCATTTGTTTTGAATTTAATAACTTTCCCCTGTCATTCTTAATTCCCTTAAGTCTCTTTTATATCTTTTGGGATGGTATTGTAAACTTTGTTTTAACCTTGTTGGGCTGAGGCGCTAGTAAAATATGCTTTGGTAGCCGAAGCTGGATTGGTTTCGACCCAGATCAATGTTGCTCACCTTTTTGAGGTATGTTCTCTTTATCGATGACTGATTTTCTTTGTCCCTAAAATGGAAAAGCATACAATGAGCAAGTGCAGTTCTCTTAATTGGATTTTAAACACAACTTTAATGTCAAATTCAATTGATTACATTTCAATACTCAATGAACATAGTCCGTGAATGGTTAGCATGAAAATCATTATAAAGGAACCCCTTAAATTGAGAGATCATCTCAACTAATAATGTAACCATCATTTGTTCCACCTCATTCAACACTAATTTTCTAACTGCAGGAGTGCCAACTCAGTAA
The DNA here is from genome assembly GCA_900302585.1 of Regalecus glesne. Classification (NCBI taxonomy): domain Eukaryota; kingdom Metazoa; phylum Chordata; class Actinopteri; order Lampriformes; family Regalecidae; genus Regalecus; species Regalecus glesne. Next base: position 10,428 of record OMLC01056330.1, read on the forward strand.
TGGTTACAATGGCGATATAACCATTCCACATTGAACTACAATTCCCATCCCCATGGTGAGTTCCTTTCTTCTCCCACCTTTAAATTTAGTTGCTAAGCAGTAATTGTCTAGATTATTTTCTCTTATTTTGTAGGTCTACTGAAAATGGGAGATTACTACTATTACTCCTCCTGCAGACATGAGACATCATTATCCTCGGTTGGCCAGGCCGTATCGATGTACAGCAGAGCAGCTCTTGCGGGGAGTCCTCAGGTGACAGCTTTACTTTGAATGTAATCTCAACCCTGCTGCTACGATAAACTTAATTAACCTTCCGCTAGCTTAAGCCTGCCTAAGTAAAAACAGCAAACAGAATTATACAGTGCTATTATTTAGAGAGTCTCTCAGTGCACTACTCATCAACCCAAAGTCTTATTAAATCATTTTGAAATCATCTCACAGGGAATGTTCAACTTGGTTGCTTTGGCACAAGAGGGGCATGTTCTTCCACGCAGTATACAGGATTTCTTTAATGTGTCACCTCATGACACATTGGAAACTTCGGCGGAGAAGATCTTACAGAGGTAAAAATGACATGAAAAATGAATAGCAAATAAGTGCACAATGTACCGATCACTGTGGACGGTTCTGATGTGGGTGATCAAAGGATACATCTGGCAGTTATAGTCTAACTGAGGATATGTCCCACGTTTAGATGTGTGGGTTTAACAAAAATACAAAAGTTTTGTCAAAATGTGGTGTATTTTCTATTGTTTTCCTCCCAAAGATGTGTGGCCACTGAGAATAAAGAAGCTGTAACGCCATGTTCTTTAGCACTGCTAAGAGTCCAGATGGGAAATGCCTTGAGGAAAATGACTCAGAATGGCGCACAGCTCTTGTTGGTAGGCATTAGGTGGCCGTCTCATTTGTAGTAATGGAGATATTCAAGATACCGTGTGGTCCACCCTTACATATATTATTTTCCTTTGATAATATGTTTAATCCTCTATCTATTGAGGTAGTATAAGTAGAAATGCAAATTATACTTTGATCATAATTGAGACATTATAGATACCGAACATAGAATGCTATTTAGAGAATGAAAAAAAAGATCATTTATTTAAATTACCCCTTTTTCTCTCTCTGTAGGGAAATGCATCTGTTTTAAGTTTCATCATCATTATTGTTACTGTACCGGTGCTACTTGGTCTCGGTAAGTCTGTGATTTTGATCATTTCATTACAAATGGATACATGTGCACAGGCATAATAGTCAAGTCCCCTAGGCCACAGTGTTACAATGCAACCTTTGCATGTCTTTGCCACAAGGTGGTATGATTGCCCCAGATGTAGGCTATCTGATACTTGGTCTTACTCAAACTCTACATAACTTGCATAGTTATCTAATCAGAGCATTTTGTTTGTCTGTTCTTGTTGCTTTTCTCTTTGTTTGCCACCACTGGTAAAATCCGTTGCAATAGTATGAATCTTGTAAATGTAATAATGATATACATGTGACTATTAAGTGTTCCTTTTCAACCTCAGTCCTTTTGCGAATAACCAAAGAACAAAGGAATAATAACCACCTAGCTGTGGAAGTGAGGACAAAGACATTATCTGTCAACCAAGCTGGGGTAAATTGGAATATAAAGATGGGGTAGAGATTCACGGACTTATAGAATGCCCATGACTTTATGGCTCACCGTACTGAATGGTGAGCAGAGGCTTTGGCAAGACTATCGAGTTGGCTGTGACTTTGTCAGGCCTGTGTCTATGTGCTTTCTGGACCACACTACTCTATCATCTCGTATGACATGTAATTCCTGACAGTCACCTAATACCCATGGTAGAGCCCCAAACACTAAATATGAGCATATATTTAGCAAACATGTTACATGGCTATTCATGTGACACATTATTATTTTAGAGCCATCGAACTCTTTTGGACTTATGGGAAGGAAACAGCAGACAGAGTGATATAAATATGAGTCTGCCACGTGACTATAATGGTTTCCACACCAACCCTTGTTTTATCATTTCGTGTAGAATTCTTATCATGCTGTCAAAATGGAGTTCATTTTTCTAACACTGACCTACTTTTTATGTTGTCTTTTTTTAGGGGGGGGTTGTTTGAAGGAAACATTAGGCTTTTATTAGAAAGCAAACACACATCTCTATGGTGCAATACTGTATCTTAGTCATTCAGTTAATTGGTGGTTGAAGAATATATTTAATTTTCTTTTGGAAATGAGGGAAATCTTTGGTCAGAGTCAATGGCTTGTTGCTCTCACTGTTTGAATAGAAATGCATTGGTCAAAGCTCCGATGGTGCGGTAGATAAAGGACATAAATATCAGCCAGACCCTCACTGATGGGTTTGTGGGAGATGGAGAGGAAGCTCTGTCCTAATAGGTCAGCTATTAAGGCTTGTTCTTGGTCCTATCAGGGACATGGTGTTGATAAGTGTCTCATAGGAGACCGGACATGCAACAATAGCATGTGGAGTTACTCGTGCACATTCAGTCCAAGGCCACTGCAGTGGAATTTAAGTATCTATTGATTTATTCCCTGACTGAGCGGGTGGTTTAATCCTGGCTGATACATGAGATAAGCCGGAACATTTAGTCCCGTCCATCAAAGGCAACCATCTGACAACTTTCTAGGGCTGTCATCAGAAGTTGGTGCTATTTTTGTGTTATTTTATAGCATGTGCAAAGACATGACCTGTCTCCCTGAACGTATTTTGTTTCTGTGAGCTCTGAGGGAATTTTCTGGTGTATGTGTTTTGGTCCTTAACTATTATTTACAGTCGTAGGTGACTGTTGTGATGATGGTTGCATTTAGAGCAGTGTGCGTTGTTGCCGTGTGAACTGTTATTAGTGAAATAAGGAGTTCCACAGTGCAAACAACAGCATCTCAAGCTTCTTCAATGTGATGATGCCCATATAATTTGGGAATGACATACCAAAATGTCCTTGTCACCCTCTCCCTTGTTCTATTCTTATCCTCCTTGTCTTCTTTGTCTGTCTGCCTCTTTGCACTTAATGATATACTTCTCTGAAGCAAACATGGATTACATGTCATTTCATTTACCTCAAACTATTCAGTATAGATCAATCAAAAGTAGATTACATTTTTTTTTGCTAACTGCTAACCGTTCACAATGCACAAATCGAAAAATTTATATCATGACATTTTATTTGCCTCAAAATGATCATGGTACATTTGTTAGGCAACTGCCTGTTAGCCGCTTCTGCGCTTACCTTTAACTAACCGGCATGAATACCCAGCAAACACTTGAAAAAGAAACTCTTTAAAAATACAGAAACATGAGCAAAGATGATTGACATGCCTACAGTAATGTCCCTCTTTACTGTTAAATGTAGCTGTGTGTTTATTGACAGTGCAGAAGTAAATCTTTCACGAGGGCAGCCAACTTGAAAACAAGTAACCCCGGCGTAAACCAAAACACAGCAGTCAAGCTTTATGGTTGCAATGCCTTAGTGAGATTTAACTTGTAAAATGAACAGCAAATCCTTTGCCATTTGATATTTTTCATACACTGCATAGTTCATTATGTTTTTTTGCATTCTCAGAAATGTAGATGGTTGGTAATGCAAGTTTATAGAGATGCTTTATGAAACTTAAGTCACCAGACAAAGAGAGTGTTGGAATATGGACTCAGATGGAGTATGGGGGATTAAGGTTGGATGCCTTTCCTGATACCCCCTGGTGGGTTCAAACCCACAACATCTGGCTTGTCAGTTCACAAAGCGTGTGCTCTTCCACTGAGCTACCATGGCCCCCAGGCAAAGGTAGATAGATAAAAGTGAGAAAAAGCTATGATCATCCCAGAGCGTCAGCCAGGGCCAAGTTGTTATTTAAACATTTTTATACACTACGCGACTGTCATCTGAATGTTTAATGAGTTGATTACCGATTGATGTGGCTTTCAAGCTCCGTATGTCAGTTCAAAGTAAATAAACACTCTGACCTGCATTCCTGCAATGTTGGGTCGCCAGTTGGGTCGAACTCCTCATGAACCTCCTGCCCTGTTTCAGTAACAGAGTGGGACCAAATCTGTCCGACTTTCTGGAACAATCTTCCACACATGTAAGTGTCATTACATATCACGAGTTTCTCAAATGTATTTGGAAGTTTGGCAGAAGAAAAATAGAAACACTAAGTCTGCACAATTAATCGTGTCTGATCTTTTATGGCAAGTTCAGTTTCCATGATTATTAATTATCCAATTTAATGATGTGTGAACGCTTAATTATTTTCATTTCATTTCATTTGGAACTCCCACTGTGTTATTAAATCACGTACCCTGCAACCCCATTAGCATTCCATTAACATCCTTCCAGTATTCACAATGAACGCTGACTGCACCAGAGCCAGTTAGGTGTCTGACGTCCATGTGACCAGAGTATGATCCGACAAAGCAGAAACACTGCATGTAGTTGGTAGGAGACACAAGTGGCAGGGAGCTTTACGTTATGGTAAGAGAGGATATACCTGCATATGCAAATCCATTGTCCAAGTGAAGGGATACAATTCTTTTTGGAAGTTAGCCAGAAGCAGAATACCCATTATGTCATTTGGACATGTTATGGCTAGAAGCTAAAAGCAGAGGCTGTGGGTAATATGGGCCTTGATACTGCTGCAAGCGTCAAAGTAATAAACCCAATCTGTTCAGTCACTTAAGAATCACCACAAAATCCAAGTGCTTTCAGGCTGTGGTTATGGCCTCAACCCATGTGCTAGAATTAACTGACTTTCTCTAATTTTGACCCCAATAGCTTTGAGACCGATCGTCAAAAGTAGCAGTCCAAAGTAGTCCCAAAAGGCTTTACAATCCACACAATATACACAAGTGTATGACATACAACACTTTCTATCCTTGGATCCTGGAATGAGGAGAAACTTCACAAGTAAAACCTTATCAGGGAAAATGTTGGTGAGAGACCTCAGGGAGGGCAACACAGGAGGGATCCCTCTCCCAGCATGGACAAATGTGCCGTAGAAGAAGAAGAAGCTTTATTTATTTGTCATTGAACACACCATCCATCCATCCATCCATCGTCAGCTTCTTATCCAAAGTCAGGCTGCAGGGTCATGCTGGACTCTATCCCAGCACTCATTGGAATGGGAACCCGCAGTGCCTTGGGAGCAATTAGGGTTTCAGTATCTTGCTCAAGGACACCTCGACATACTTTCTGCAGGGGCCGGAGATCAAACCACCAGTCCTCTAATTAATAGATGGCTCCAGAGCTATCCCACCCCTATGTGTCAAGTGTGCAAAGTACACAGAAGTAACTGAATTATAACGTTGCATCGTAGATTACACAGAGCGAGCTAATGTAGAATGAATACAGTTAACACATCAAATTTAGCAAATTTGAATGTGCTTGGTGATAAACTTGTAAAGAGAGTGCAAGAAAAATCCAGCCCTGCTCAGCGGGGCCCTGTAGAGATTATAGACTTCACAGGCACACAAGAGTCGAGGCAGACGGAGATACAACATTCACTCAGAGAGAGAGAGAGAGAGAGAAAGAAGACAAGAGAAGTGATGCGGGTGATGCCGAAGTTGTGGTACATGAAACAAATAGCAATTTTCAACAACATGGCAAACAATGGCATAAATCTCCAGGATGGTGGGACTGTGACTGAGGGGAAACGGGAAGCATCACAAACAGGCAGGAG
>OMLC01056331.1:8432-20774 GCA_900302585.1 Regalecus glesne
CACACAGATACAAAAGAGAAGAAAAACTTAATCCACAAATCAAGTTTTCATCGCACTGGGGAAATCACAGCCAGAATTCTCGTTTCGTTCATCCATCAAGTAGTTTAGATTAAATACTTTAAAGTGAGCGTGCCACGATGTCAGAAGCAATTCTGTTCATCCTGACAAAAGATGGAAGGCCCAAGAAGAATCCTTTATTGTATTTCCATTACACGAGGACACTAAGCATCCATTATATGGGCGAGTTGCACGTACGGATGCAGCCGGATGACAAATGGAGGTGTTCAGAAGGAGCTCTGAACCTCCCAGAGTTTCCAGAGAGAAGACAGAAAACAACCAGTTCTCATTTTTCTCTATGGTGAAAGGCTTCTACAGCTGGGCACTTGCTCTGCAGCAGCATGTGTTGATTCTGCTCTATCTGTCATCATGTTATTATACACCCCCAAGTAAGCTCGGGGACATATTTACCAGAGCCACTTTGCACCTGTTGATGACAGAAATTAACTGCAGTGCTAACTAAGTGTTCCCATAAAATGACTCAAACCCTATTGATTGTGTGCCAAGCACATTACTGCAAATATTTATACTAAGGATTTATGGATGAATCCTTCCTCGCTAGCTGCTAAATTACTTTATAGCCACTATCTGCTGAGCTATTGTGCTTGTTTGCGTGAGAACAAATGGCCATCTGCTTCTGGCCTTTGCAAGTTTTGATAACTTGCTCAAGTCATGGTGACTACAAATCTACATTCAAATACTAAATGAAAGAAAGGTCAAAAGAAAAAAATTAGAATGTGCTTGCCACTCGAAAGGTATCAACTCCTTAAAGTCTGCTGTGCATCGGTGTCATCCTGAAATAATGTGCTTCCGAAGTCTACCCTCCATCAAATCCAAGCGAAAATTGGGATCGGAGTGGAAAGATTGCCTAGAATTTATGATAGACCCTCCTAATAAACCAAAAGTTTCACTTTCATAAATAACTGATATCTAGATTTGACACATAGCGCTGCTTATCCCGCAAGATGACTGATGGTACAAAACCCAAAAGAACCATTGTTTCGGAACAATCTAGAACTCAATGATTTATACAACATTCATTCACAGTATGTTTCAGACAGCCTTAAATCTTAATTTGCATCAGGGAGAATGCCAGACACCCTTGATTTGAAAAATAAAACCTTTCTCCAAGTGTCTGAATCAGTTTCTTTGGGTTGTATTGTGTGGCCTGATCATACAGCAGAAGATTCCGTCCGTCTAGTTGTCGTTACTCATTAGTTTCAAAGATCGAGGGCCAGTCCAAGACACTGTGGAAGCTGAGTGGGACACAGGACATGGTAGAGTGAAAGAGAAAAGGGGATGATGGATATACCCACAGGCGAGCCGGAGCACACAACATTCCAGAGGACAGGGGTCCAAACTGCTACGCCATCCCTGAGCACATAAGCTGTCACTGTAGATTTTACATTCCCACACAAGGGCCTGCTGAGCCCAGATGGGTGCAGAACAGTCACAGGATGCCGTCAGTGCAGATGGACTGCCAAACAAGAGAGCTGCCATGAGCCGATATACATTTAGATACTTAACAACAAGCTCCACACAGACCAGGCTGAGGCTCTTCTCTATTATTAGGAGGCAGCATCACTCAGGAGGTAGAGCGGGTTGTCTTGGAACAGGAAGGTCACTGGTTCAATCCCCGCCTCTTTAAGAAAGCACATTGAAGTGTTGTTGGGCAAGACACTGAACCCCTAATTGCTCCCTGGGTGCTACAGCTGCCCACTGCTCCTATACAATAGGATGGGTTAAATTCAGAGGACACATTTCATTATAGGAATATTATGACCAGATGAAGCATTTCCTTTCCTTTCTTGTATCAGGGATCTGTTGTATCACATTGGAGGAAGCAGAACTGCATCAGGTCAGGCTACACTAAACATATGGTCCCTCTGCAGGATTTGAAAAGGGCCATGGTGTTGTGAGAGTTGCTCCTCGCCAATCTTGATTGCCTTGAGAATCCTGCTGTGGGTGTTGTTTACATCCTGGCGTGCCTTTTTTTCTCCCCATGTATCAGCAATAACAAACAGGATTAGAGAACCACCGCCGAAACCCAAGGATTGAATTGTGATCGGAAAAAAAGTGGGTGTGAGTGAAAGAGCAAGACCTGATCACAGAAACCCTATGTTAACATAGTGGCCACATAGGATACATACATATAGAACAAGTGAGGATAAATGAACTGATCCAGACTTGCTCACTGATTTTAGCCCTGAGTGCGCTTCATATGTACTTCAGGAGGTGGATTCCATATAGAGATCTGTAAAAACAAACCCCATTCTATAGCACAATTGAGTTTTCACCCTGCACCTGAGATTTATCGGTCTGACTGAGATGCGCATTTTTCTCTGTGGTTTAATGGTACCAAGAAAGACCTTCAAAGTGTACAGCCACATGACCTGTGAGGTAGAGATGCTTCAGACTGATGCATGTAAGAATCCCAAGGACAAGCCCGGAGAAGATTAGTTAGTGAAGGACAAGCAGCTTCAACAACATGTGATTCTTGAGGTAACAGACTCAATGGGAGAGACTGAGTGTGTCTGTACCTGCTGTGAATCTCCCTCAGTGAAGGGCAGCTTTGTAGATACATGGAACATAATCTCTTTGTTATGGAAGTTGGTGTAGACAGATTCAGTCCCTGTCTGCCCATGGGTGACGTCCAGCCCACCCCGAAACCTGGACAAGGAGAGGACAAAGAGAGGTGAGGCTAAAAATGCAAAGAGAAAGAGGAGACGGAAGAACTGAGAAGAGGAGAGGAGAGGAGAGAGGAGAGAAGAGAGGAGGACATAGCAGTGTTAGGAGAAAATAATGGTGGGCCTCAGAGAGCGCACTTTCATCCATCACTGAAGCATTGTCAAGGGCACTCTTTTTGCCTACTCCATCACAATGTCAGCCACGTTAGAAGTATCATGATGCCCTGAATCAGGACAATCAGAGCAAATCTACTCTAATACACTTTGGTAAAGATGGAACTGCCACATAAGTCAGCTTTGATCAATATCAATGTAAATTGACTTGCCTTTTTGAGAACGGGGGTATAGAGAAGACAGGGTTTTGAAATAAGGCAATTGTTTGGTTAGATAGAGACAAACACAGACCAACAGGCAGATAATGTGTATAATAAAAAGAGCTGGACAGAGGAACATTCTCCAGATATTCAGAGGAGAAGGACTGATTATTCAATGAACAGTGCTATCCCTTTGAATCAATTGAGCCGTCTTATGGCCCAGAAAGTCCTTGACAGGAGGATAAACAGACAGGCACAGACAGATAAAGACCAAATTAATCAAAGAAATATACCAGTAATAACCATATCAACCAACAAACAATGCTAACCCTTTGAAGTCATGGAGCTCAATCTTCTCGCCCAGAAATTCTAGGAATTCAACAAATGCTGGACTTTCTTCCATGTTTCCAAACAGCTCCTCCTCTGATGTCTGCAAGGAGAAGGGCAGGGACATCCCAGAAGGAGTGACACAGGAGCTCAAAGGGGAAAGATTAATTACATTTCCTCTGTGGAACCACTTTACCTGACCGAACTTTTGATAAATAACCCCAAACTTGAAGTTGTTGCTGATTACATGCTCATCGAAGGTGACAATGAGCCGAGACGCCTGAGGAAGGAGAGTGAGCAGGAGAGAGGATCAGGACTCAGGTTTACATTAGGTACCTTTGGAGTTAAGTCTCAAGTCAATTTTATTTGCATAGACCCATTCTCACAAATCAAAACTTTGCCTCAGTGGACTTTACAATGACACAACATCCTGTCCTCAGACCCTCACATCGGATAAGGAAAATCTCCCTTAAAAACCCCTTTAACAGGGAGAAAGATTGGAAGAAACCTCAGGAAGAGCAACAGAGGAGGGATCTCTCTCCCAAAAAGGACAACTGTGCAATGGATGATGTGTACACAGAATAAAACACAATTTACAGCATACAAAACTAAGAGAATAATATAATTATAATGGAGTTACAAGAGACATAAATAAATAACAACGATAATATCCTTTATAGGGACAGTGCTAATTAATGAACATTTATAAGGCAAATATGCCAGATCTTTCCACAAGGCTAAATCTAATTATATTAGCATAAAGGGAAGTAGTGTCATGGCGATATTTCAACCATTTCATAATATCTTCGTTCAGAGATGACACAGTTGAGAAGAAGGCCTACCTTGGGGTAGAGGACCGGGTAAAATCTATCCACATTTACATCTTCACAAACAAGCTTAAAGACAAAGAAAACATGTTTGAACCATTACATGTTGTAGCTAAACCCAAATTTGAACCATGTTAACAGGTCATCAAGCGTGGTTATAATCGCCTACCTTGGCCATCTGTACTACATTGGGGAACTCAGTGAGGCAGGAGATAGGAATCACATCATGGTATGTTTTTAACTTTGTCCTGAAAGGCAACAAGGCGACACTTTAAAAACAGCACAAAAATCCCCTGAAAACAATTTTATGTTAATTCTCTCACAAGGTCGTGTTCTACTCCAGTTCAAATAAAAACAAAAACACTTTCATTTTGTTTGTATTTCAGTGCTTTCCTCTGATAAATCTACCAATGCAAATAAAAAGCATGTTTAACGATCGCCATCATTCATGCTGAAAGGGGGAAAAGGTAAGAATTATCCCCAGGCGAACCAAGTATGTATCATCTATCTCATTTGGCAGGCAGTTTTGTCTAATCTACCTAAAAGCCACATTTTTGGCTTGGGTGGCTGCAGTGAGCATCAGACTCTTTAAGCATGGTAAGGTTAATACCATGCTTAACATATAATATAAAGGATGGCATTTAACTAAACATTTACATAGCCCCCGTTATCTTCATAGCATGAAAATAGCCACACATCACAGGGGTGCACATTTTGACGGCACACTAAAGTTACTGGATATTGGAGTTAGTCAACACCATAGTAAACAAACAAGAAGGGGTAATATAGTGGAATGTACTTCATCCCAGACGGAGAGGAAAATGTACAACAACAAAAAAACGTGGAGAAATTCACATTACCCATAATGCATGGACTGTAAGCACACAAATTATTTTTATCTATTTCAGGGGGGCCACTTAAGGTACACAGAGCCTATAAATATGGAGCATGGATAAACTGAGTGCTTGATGCAACAGTGAGTGAGGTGACAGCCCATGTGGGTGTTGTCAGTCTTGTGAAAAGCACTACCCATGAGAATATTACAGCAGGCAGGTGGGCATATCAAGTGACTGTTATCCAGCTACATAACTCACCCACTTTAATGCTCCATTGATAAGGAGGGAAAACAGCAATTAAAATCTGGAGTGCAGTCTCTATGGTACTGAAAGTAATTCTAGGTTACATGGAGCATTAATTTCTGCCCCCCCCCACCCTGTCATGAGCAGAACGTGAAAGAGTGGATGGAGTATTTCACCATGAGTGAGGGAAGCTGGGGGAGAGGATGTATGGGCATGAATATGCTTGCACATCATTTAGATGAACAGCGGTCTGCACGCAACTAATACAGTGGTTATATTTTGTCATAGTTTTTTTCAGATGCAAAGTGGCTTGTAAATCTGGCTTCTAACTCATTCATTCACAAACTGATGTCTAGTCTTACAATTTCGCTCCACCATCTGCAATAATTTTGGGGTGGGGGGTTTGGAGGTTGTGACCCTTCCAAAACGATTTTTGGTAGGCGTGCTTCTGACATTATAGGCACATGTTTTCATTAGAATAATGTTCATTGGTTAAAAAAATATTGACAAAATATATATTTTATTGCACCCTCACCACTTTTCTCTATTAGCATCTACCTTGTATTCTGTCACTTCATATTGATTTTGATTTACCCAAAACATCATGGGCTGCCAATAGAAGAAAGAAAGCCACTTCATTTTGTCATCGTATTCTGACAACAAATTGTACTCTTTTCAATGAAATGTGTTCTCTGCATTTAACCCATCCAATTGTAAAGGAGCAGCTGGAGCACCCAGGGATCAACTCCAGTTATTTTTCCAACTGTCTTGCTCAGGGGCACAGACAGGGGTATTAACCCCAACATGTGTCTTTTAGATGGGGGGGGAGGAAACTTAAGCACCTGGAAGAAACCCATGCAGACGCAGTGAGAACATGGTAACTCCTCACAGAAAAGATCTAGGATGGTATTTGTGTCCAGGACATTCTTTCTGTGATGCAACAGTTGTAACTACTGGGCCACCATGCCTCCCAAAATACTAGGCCTACCTCCAATTGAAAAGTAAACAGAATGGTCTTATATTATTCCATTCACAGCAAAGGCACACAATATATGCTTTCTATCAATGACACAATATGTCCAAATGCATATTAATCTTTATCCAAGCAGAGCACCAAGATTAATTAAGCATGGACTCGTTTTCCCACACTTAAACTCATGTTTAACTGCACCAGTCAATAGCCACAAGTTCAACTGTCATTGGTTTTATTGAGCTGTATGTGTGACCGAGTGTTGCACAGTCAGTCAGATGCTGCCTCTGTACTGGGCTGTGCATTAGAGGAGAAATGATTAACAGAACTACATTAGTAGCTGAACAGAGAAGCAGTCCACTGGGTCAGATGTTGTCAAGTGCTTCTTGTTGGCCACATGCTTTTTAGCCATTAAACGCTTTACCCTTCTAGTGTGTAAATAAAAAGTTTGAAAAGAAGAAAAATATTTTTTCTTAACTTTTAAGAACCTTTAATAACATCACAATGTAATTATCTTTTGTATGCAACATTAATAGGACAACACACACACACACACACACACACACACACACACACACTCAGACACACCCCACGGCGCATCCAACCCTACAAACTTTTTGTGTCATTCCGAGAAATTTGCAAACATTCCCAGTTTTAACCTTTTCCTTTTCCGATTTCTCACAGGTCTGGACACTTGTTCCATTCTCTACTTTATTACCATCTTCAGCAACATTACATAGACTCCTGGTTTGATCTGTGGCTCCTCTGGTTCCTCACTGATTGGGGCATTAGGCTCACCAACAGCTCCAGACATGTCATGTGACACGGCACACCACCCACAGATTGCCTCCGCTCTTTCAGAGCCATCTCCCAGGCTGCCTCGGGGGAACCCGGTGGTCTCTACGGGCTAGCCCTGATCAGGTGTTCCTCTTTATGACATGTGAAGTATTTAGTAGCCTCTGATGCTACATGACTGACATGATCAAAGTCCTCAACTCTCTTCTTGGTCATTAACTTCAGATCCTCATCTCTGTTCTTCAAGCACCATGTTAACAACACGCCTATGAGACATAACGTGTTGCAGGTCAGGATCCTTGCAACCAGATGCAACTCTTGCCATTGGGGAGACGATCCCTCCAAACCAAGACAGTTTCCATAGGGAGTCCATTGTTGCTGATGAACGGGAGCACATTAGACGCCAGTACCTTCTTCTCTGGAGCAGAGAGAGGCACCACAGACACAGTGACTCCATGCATCAACAGTCCATTACAGACCAAATGACTCACTTCATCCACCTCGTCCAGAAAAATCACCACAGCTCCGTTCATCCGGGTTGCAGATTTAATACTTTGGCACCAACAACTTGATCGATGGCCAAAGCACAGTCCTCCATGTAACAAGGAGAACCCTGCGACATCTTCATGCCTTGTTTCCTTGTTAAGGACGTGAACTCTCCACCCGCCATATTGCCGCTCAGCCACATGTCGTTGGAAAAAAAATCAAAAACCTCCCTTCAAACCACCCAAATCATGTTTGCACCCCAGAACCATTAAAAAAAGAGTATGACTTTTTTTAAACTGAAAAGTTTACCTCAAGAAAAGACCAGTGAATCCAAATAAACCCCTAACGTTTCTCTCATGCCCTGCTTCTACTCCGGAAGAAGAAGAAGAAGAAGAGCAAGAAGAGCAGGAAGAGCAGGAAGAGCAGGAAGAGAAGAAATGACAGGTTAGATACAGAAGTGAACAGGGAGCTTACCTTAGCATCAAGCATAGGTGCTCCTGATCCCCGATAACATCATACTTCACAGAGAAGACCAAGTGACCCAGGGCAGTATCCATGGTATAATAATTGAAGTGTTCCTAGAATGAGGCAAGTAGAGGAATACTTATTGGAGTAACAACAAACATTTACAGCAATTAAACACCACTGAAGTAAAAAATACTGATGTTGAAATAAAAAAGTATAAAGCCTTAAAATGTCAAAGAAATCTAGAGTCACAGTAGAGGGAATAACGTAGTTGCCAATCAATGTTAATGAAAGTAGTAGGAAGTAGTTTTGGTAGAAAGTAGCTTTGAGCTCCCTTTGAAAATTAAATGTGACATGAAGTAAAACTTTAAATGTGGCTCCTTTTCTGAATGGTAAAGACTGCACAACAGCATGACTGGAAACAGCAGATGGAAAAGTGTTCTATAGACATGAGTCCATTCACTGGTGGTACACAAGGAACACAATGAGAACCACTACCCTACTGTATTTAATGCTGCATATACAACATATCAGACATGTTGTTTTCAGCTCAGACTAAAGAAGTCACCTGGTGAGTGACGAAACGTTTCTTAATAAACTTCTGATCCAGTTGAACTGATTCACCTCTTTTTGTGATATCAGATCACACTAACCCATCACTTGTGAAAGGAAGAAAAACTGTGTATGTATGCATGACAGAAACAATCTGCAGAGGTATTTAGAATAATACGGATTTTTCTTTTCTTGCCTCAATAAGCAGATGGGGAACCAATGTATTTTTCCTTCCCCTTTAACTAACACAACATGGCCTTTTGTCTAAATAAATTCTCTCTCTGTAGTTCAATGTAAATGCTAGCAGTCCTCGTTCAGGAATTATTTCTTTACTTAGCCCTCTTCCCATATATCAGTATATATATCAAAGTGAAGGCTTGGTCAACATCCCTGAGGGAGGGTAGGGGTTCAGTGTCTTGTTTAAAGACACTAGAACCGGATATGGCTATTGACATAGGATTATGAAGCTATATCACCTGGATAAAGGGTGGTCCCCCTGGTATCCCTGTCAAAAATGATGAAATGCTAAAAAACAATGACATTAGATCTATTTCAATATTTAAGGAACTTTATCGTCAAGCATGAGTGTGTAAATGTCAGCCTCAAATGATGCATAGAGAATAAAAAGGCAGAGAAGAGATAAGAAATATGAAATATCTGCAAAGAAAAAGTAGTCTAAATGCAAAACATAAGCAATGAGAAAACATATATAATCAACATAAAATGCAATTGGTGATAAAATGCAATACAACCTATAAGAGACAAAAAATATTAATAAAAAATGCAGTAAGGGTGCAATGGGCAGATGAAGTAGCTTCTAGTGACATGGGAGTAAATATTGCAAATGCTGCATTTAAGCCATGGTGGTGGCACCTTGGTCTCCTCACGCTGAGGAGATGTCTGAGTTCACCTGATGGGAGGAGCTGAAACAGATGGTGTCCAGTATGTATAGACAGTGGGTAAAAATTCCCCATCTTTATTCCCACTTGGGAAAAGCTTTGGCAAAAAAATAAAATTGCACCCACACAATACTAAAGCCTACCCCACCTGATCTTTACCTTGCCCATAAACTGTTTCCTGTAGATTTTGGCAGTACTGTTGGTCTCCAGTTTGATGTAGGATGCAGGACAGGGTGGCTGGTCACTCTCTGAGGGACTTTTGGGCTCATGGTTGGTCCCCTCAATCCAGTAACCTCCAAACTGGGGTAAAAGGATGAGGGGAAAAGGACTGCTACGGCCTAGAACCTGTGGCAGCGATGACAAGTGAGGTTGATCAAAAAGTCTGTCATGCAGTTTAGAAAGAAAATCTGAGGAAAAAAAAGCACTCCATTTATTTTGATTCATTTCAAATTGTTTGAATAATGTTCTCTGAATGTCTGTGACCATACCTCATGAACACTGGGGTAAGGGATGTAGTCTTCCTCTGTCTGCAGAGAAAATAAACATGAGTCATGTTGAGAAAAAACAGCTGCTAGCCTAGTCATAGTTTCAGAGTCAAAGCATTACATCAACATCACAAACCCAATGTGAAAGACTATGGACTGTAAGGATATGAGAATGCAGATGCTAATATAGGGTTTTTATCCTTCCTGGGTTAAAAACAAGACAGACATCAAACTTCCAGCCTTGCAGAAAACTGCGTTGACAATATCTTTTCAAGTAGTTAACACCTAGGCCTTGTCTTTTATTCCCCAAATGCATCTTATGTGGTGAACACATCCTTGACGCTCTGCTGGTGGGAAGCACTGTTCATGGCTCCTGCTGTTGTTATGTGACTACAGAGAACCAGTTTGAAGTCTGGCAGTGTTCATAGCAAACTGCATGGTAAAAACACACTTTAAGATAAGATAAGATACTCATTTATTAGTCCCACAGGAGGAAATTTGCGGTGTTACAGCAGCAAATTGGAAAGCAAAACTAGGAAGGCATAAAATCTCAAGAGGCATAAAATTATAGAAACAATATAGACAAGGGGAAATATTATAAAATATTAACAGTAGAGAAAGTATGAACAGAAAAAAACAGACTAGGCAGTTAACAGTTAACTATACTCTGTGTGCTGCTATGAACACACAATAATGTCATTCATTACAATGAAAACAACAAGAAGCATAGGCTAGAGCCATAAATATGTCCTTCTCTGCTTTTTATCTCCTTTGATTTATTCTATTTCCTTTGAGTTTTATGTTTATTTCCCTGCATCGAGATAGATGTACAATTTGGACAATAAAAAAAAGATGGTAGAAGTAGTAGTGAAAAAAATTAGCCCTAATTGAGGGCAATACGATTAATTTCATGTAAAGAAACAAGTTGTGCATAACTGATTACTTTTTTCCAAGTGAAATCACAAATTAAATTTAACATTTCCATACAACAAAGTTTTAGGACGTCAAAACTATCTGACGTAAGGCCAACTGAAATATTAAAGGGTTTCATAGCCCCCCTACTAACAATTGTTGACATTAACAGACATCTGTGCATGGCTTGGTAAGACCCTTTTGACATGACCCCTGCTTTCCCATTGAGAACGTCTTACAAAGTCCTACATTATTAACCCCGCTGCAGGTTAGCCAGTTTTAGTGATAGGGTGGCTAAGGATGTTACCGCTCTACTCCCACTGAGTTCCTGACTCTGGTGATGAGCGCCCTAAAGCCTGCCTGACAACTGATAAGGAGAGATTTAAGGCATCCCCGGAAGGCGGCTTTACCAGCGTGTAGACCACGTGGACATGTGAGGATTTCTGTACTCACTTTGAGGGGAGGAGGGAGTGGGCATCTTTGCTCATCCATTCTGTATCCCTGGAGAGAGAGAGAGAATGAGAGAGAGAGAGAGAGAGAGTGAGAGAGAGTGAGAAAGAGCGAGAGAGAGAGAGAGAGAGAGATGAGAGAGAGTGAGAAAGAGCGAGAAAGAGCGAGAGAGAGAGAGAGAGAGAGAGAGAGAGAGGGAGAGAGAGAGAGAGAGAGAGAGAGAGAGAGGTAGGAAGAGAGAGAGAGAGAGAGAGGAGAAGAGAGGGGGAGGGAGAGAGAAAGAGCGAGAAAGAGCGAGAGAGAGAGAGAGAGAGAGAGAGAGAGAGAGAGTGAGAGAGAGAGAGAGAGAGAGAGAGAGAGAGAGAGAGAGAGAGAGAGAGAGAGAGAGAGAGAGTGAGAGAGAGTGAGAAAGAGCGAGAGAGAGAGAGAGAGAGAGAGAGAGAGAAAGAGCGAGAAAGAGAGAGAAATTTAGAGAGAGAGAGGGAGAGAGAGAGAGAGAGAGAGAGTGAGAGGGAGAGTGAGAGAGAGAGAGTGAGAGAGAGATTGTTGAGCCATGGATAAGAGCTGGACGGAGAGGAGAGGGGGAATGGAAAGACACACAGATAATGACACAGCGAATTAGACAGAGAGGTGGAAAGAATAACAGAGAGAGAGAGAAACCAAGGCAGCTAGCCAGCTTGGGAAAAGGGAGGGGGGGTGAGAGAGGCCTCTGTTTCTGCCACGGTGAATGGAGGAGGCTGCTGAAAAAGGAGTGGAAAGTGAGGCGAGGGTGGGAGTGATAGATGGAAAGGAGGACGCGGGGAAGAACAGAGAGAGTGTTTGTATTTAGCATGGCGCTCTGCCTTGGGAGACCATTAGCTCTTAGCAGCTTTTTGGCAACGTGTTCAGTGGTGGCTGGTTTAGTCCCCAGTCTATGGGTGACCTTACACACACACACACACACACACACACACACACACACACACACACACAGCTCTACAGCCTGTCTCAGGGGTCAGCCGGGGAGAGGCAGCCATCTTGTTTCAGCCAATTTTCTG
>OMLC01056337.1:0-10922 GCA_900302585.1 Regalecus glesne
GGATATGAACCCTGGCTTTCACAGAGGATGGCGGAGGTTCAAGACACGGCTGGGACAAGTCTCTAACAAGACTCCATGGCTAGGACTCCTGATGCTCTACAAACCAACTATCTCAACTCTGAGTAACAAAAACACAAATCTAGTTCCATCTGCTTGGAATCGCCCGGGTCGACAAGGTCCACGTCAGGTGTTGGGGAACCAGGGCTATTGGAACAAGATATTCATGGACAAGGGCCAAGAAGCAGTGCCTTAAAGCTCAGATGCATCGATGAAAGGAAGCCTCTACTACCACTTGAGATGGAGAGGCTCCGTCAGGATGACCATACAACTCAGCACCCTGAACGGCCACCCAGTGGGCAGGAGATACGTAAGGAAAGTCTCAGACCAGCTGAAAGACTCCCACTGGCCATGACAGCTGAAACTAATGAAGTTTAAAAGAGAATCACAGCCAGACTCAAGACAGTCAACGTCCAGGGTCAGCGTCTCAGCCTCCACAGCTCAGTGACGAGGTGCCACCACGGAAGCCTCTTCGTGTATTCGACTCGTGTATTCGATATCTCGACTGCTACCAGAACCGAGCCAACGAGCTTGTATATGCCTGTAGATGCTTGGGTGCAGGATTAAGAACAGGGGTCACCAGCAGCAGCCTCCACGGAGGAGAAGGCTAAAAGCCCAGACAGATGTTAGCCAATCAGCAGAGGAGCAGAGAGGTGTGATGAGAGACAGTCCCTGGTTGAAAAAGTACAAGCAGGAGTTCCATAAGTGAGCCCACGGAGACTGCCAAAGAAGCAAACACAGAAACAGACACAGGCTCACAGCTCTGGCCGCCAGGCTGAATGAAGACATTAGAGAAGCAGCAGCCGAAAGACTAAATGGCCAGCTCGTCAACAACAAACTTTATTCATGTAGTACATTTCATAAACAGCCAGCACAAAGTGGTTTTCATAAGGTGACAGTACAGACGAAACAATCTTAAGATGCAAATGTAGAAAATAGAAATGCACATCAATAGCTGTTAGCACAGTTATACAGGAATCAGAGCTAAATATATAAATATCACAGTATGCAACACACAGCACACACACACACACTCACACACACACACACCAAGACCTTAGCCATGGTTTTTGACCTGGTTTTAAGAGTCCAGTGCGGGGGCCTCTCTCAGGTCCTCAAACGGGGCGTTCCATCCCCTTGGGTTGTAAATACAAAGGACAGGTCCCCTTCTTTGGAGTTGGCATGGGGGGGGCTGTTTTAAAGACCACTGACTTTGGACTTGAGAGTTCTTGGTGGTTTGTGTCTTTTTTATACTGAGGGGCACGGCCATGTAGAGCTTTGAGTAGAAGTAAGAGCTTTTCATTTCTAGTTTTGATGGCGAGCCAATGTGCAGATCTCAGAACAGCTGTAAGGTGTTCATACTTTTTAGCTCCTGTGAGAACACGTGCTGCCACATTTGGAATCCACCGTAGTTGCCACACAACTGGTCTCGGGAAGCCAGTGAAGAGACCGTGACAGCAGGTCTCGTCCACTTGAATGGGTGGATTTCTCACAGTCTGATGTTGATAAGAAGCCCGTCGCTTCCAGAGGTTTCTAAGATTGTGAGATGACTGACAGCTCTTACATTAAGACCACCGTCTGTGATTAGAGCCAATTTTCTAGCTTTGCTTTTGGACTCCAGAGACAGAGCTGAGATGAGCTGCAGTTCTCTGTCTCGGAGTCTTTTTGAAAAAAAAGAGTATTTTTGATTTGTTTTTGGTGTATTGTAAAAGTTCTCTGACATCCATAGTATATTGATATGATCAATATACTCTCCCCTCCGTTGTTGGGTTTCTTGAGGAAGTTTTGTGTGTGTGTGTTGGTAGTAGTACAATAGAGATGTACTCACTCATCTGGGTCTTTTTTGCTTTCCTCAATGTAGGCAATGGACTCTGAACGAAGCCGGTTTGTGACCTCATAGGTACGCAGGGTCACACCAAAGATGTCCTCATGATAGCGATTCTCATCCTGGTGGGGTAATAGAGGGAGAGGGGGGTGAGAGAGAGGGGAGAGAGAGAGAGAGAGAGAGAGAGAGAGAGAGAGAAGGGGTCTGTTTCAGAAGAGGATACAGAACATGGTCTTGCAGGGGTCTTGTGATTTGACTCCTGGCCTTTGAGTGACGGGCCTTCCTCTCTGAGCGATTACCCTTCAAAGCTGTTATCTGATTACATCTATTGTCTGAGCTTAAAGCAGAGACGCTATTCAATATTATTTTTTACGGTTGTTATTTATTTTTGTTCCATTTCTACCTGAAATCTATCAACTTGGTCAGGGAAAGCTTAAATCAATGCCCACAAGTCTTCCTGTACAGCCATCATTTTGTATAACTCTGTGTATAGCCTTTAGCATTTGTATTCCTTCTGATTCTGCAATTGTCTTAAAGAGCCCTTTTATAATACAGCTGAAAATATACCACGAGAGATCCGTTTTACATGTCGCAACTAATCCCCAAATTGTGGGGATGGACACAAACGTGGATGGAGCATGGGAGATTAAGGCCGGATGCCCTTCATAACACCTCATGGTGGGTTTGAACCTTCAACATCTGGCTCACCATCAGTTCCCTCGGCATGCGTTTCCACCATTGAGCCACCGCTGAAATTAGGGTGCCATTTTTAAAACTTGTTCATTTCATACTTTCCTCACACATGAACATAGAAATGGCGTCTGGGCACAGTTAGGTTTGTTCACAGTCTCGTAAATTGCATGAATAAGACATACAGTCTATTAAAGTGTGTTGACAGTGGGCTAAGGGATCTGCAGCAGATTTGACTCTTTCTTCTTCTACTGATCTGGAGTCTTATCTACTCATGTAAACCAGGATGAGTGATGGATGCAGCATTAGATCATGCATGCTCTCTACCACCAACAATTTGCTAGCACACACAAATAACATAGCACTGAGTCACGCTGAAGCCTGGAGGTGTTGCCCACAAATAAGTTATTTCCACTGAAATAAGGACCGCGCTCAAAGTCCTCCTGACACCAGGATCTCTCTGACTCACTATTCCCGCTTAAATTACAAACTGGCAAACGGGAGTCAAACCGTTAACCTCCGGTCTTCAGAGCTGGCTTCTCTAACTTCTCGACTCATCCGTCACACGAGTGTAATGCCCTGACACTGAGCAGATGGCGGGGGTATTATGCCGTAATGTGTGTTATCACTCCCTTACTCGAAGCTTGCTGATAAAGAAGCCCGCGTCCTCCAGGCTCATGTTGCCCTGCAGTTTGATGATCTGCTGGACGGTCTTCAGAACGTCGCCTGCCATAGTGACGTCCCCGCACACGTAGATGTGTCCTCCCTCCTCCTTCAGGCACTGGTAGACTTTTTCTGACAGCTGCTCACGCAGCACATCCTGCACATATTTCTGGTAGGATGCACAAGAGGAAGGGTTAGTGTGTGTGTGTGTGTGTGTGTGTGTGTGTGTGTGTGTGTGTTTAAGACAGCAAAGGGAATCACTTTAGAGAAAAGTAGGGAAGAGAATATTAAGAACCCAGATTTGCGAGGCAGAACAAAATGGAATCAATAAAGTGAAGAGGGATTGACTCTTAATCTGAGAGTTGCTGTTTTCTTACAAATCAGTGCATAGTCGCCGGCCTCTAGATATCGAGGGTAGTCTGTGTAGTGATTATGCTGCAGACCGGTTATCTTAACCCTCTAAGACCTCAATGTCAGAGGATCTATCTGACTTGTAACTAGACCATCTGCCATCTGTATGTATTTGTGAATAAAGAAAATAATAAAGTAGAAGAAGAAGAAGATGATGATGATGATTTTTTCCCCTTTTAGGCCCACAGGGGAAAATTTACAAATCTCTGCATTTAATCCATCCTATTGTATAGAAGTAGGGATCAGTAACCATATGGCACCTGGGGAGCAGTTCGGGGGTTCAGTGTCTTTCTCAAGGAGACCTCAACATGCACCTCAACATTTCTCTCTGCACATATCCAAACCATCTCAATCTGGTCTCTCTTGCTTTGTCTCCTAACCATCCAACCTGAGCTGTCTCTATAATATACGAATTCGTAGTCTGGTCCTTCTTCATCACTCCCAATGTAAATCTCAGCATCTTCAACTCCTCCCCCTGCAGCTCCATCTCCTGTCTGTCTGTCAGTGCTACTGTCTCCACACCAGACAACATAGCTGGTCTCACCACCACCACCTGCCCTTTCACTCTTGC
This sequence comes from Regalecus glesne, assembly GCA_900302585.1. Lineage (NCBI taxonomy): Eukaryota > Metazoa > Chordata > Actinopteri > Lampriformes > Regalecidae > Regalecus > Regalecus glesne. The sequence goes on from OMLC01056337.1 coordinate 4,218, forward strand.
TGGTACCCTTCTGTCACAAATCACCCCTGACGCTCTTCTCCACCCACTCCACCCTGCCTGCACTGTACTTTTACAGACACGATTCTAATTGAAAAGCAGATATGAGGCTGAAGCACATTCAGATCTGTACATATACAGTCCTCTCCCACAATTTCCGAAGCTATCTCCATTACAATTTCAAGGACCGTATATACCATCCCTATTCATGCAGTGCCCTCACCTATGCTATGCATTCATGCAGCTGACATTGCAACTGATACTCAGGCCCTCGGGCCAACAAGATGAGCTTCCCCAGGGAGACGCTAGATCCCCACATGTACCTTTGGTTTGCCAGGCTCTCTGGAGTATGCCGTGTAGAGCTCCTTGAACACCCGCTTGTTCTTGGCCTGGATGGTCTCCTCCTTGTAGATGTGGTCGATTTGAGATTGCCGGCAGCCAAACACCAGGATCATTGGGCATGACACAATCCCTGAGGGGAGAGTGAACACATTCACATTACTGGCTATGAATGGTGCTGAAAGAAAAGACCAGGCTCTGATGATTTATGTCAGTATAACCTAGAACCAATCCATCCCTAACTGAGACTCTAGAAATCAGGCTGTCAAGGCGGCTGTTCATCAGCTCTTTAAAGGGAATAGGATGTTTGTTGATATCATTCTTCTCATCCATCGTCAACTGATTATTGGCCTCGGGTCGTGGGGGAACTGGAGCCTATCTCAGTTCTCATTGGGCGAAAGGCGCAGAAACACCCTGGAGAGGTCGCCAGTCCATCACAGGGCAGAGCAATTAGGGGAACAGTGTCTTCCTCGAGGACACTTCAACACGCTTCTCTGCAGGTGCTGGGATCGAACATGGAACCTTTCAATCACCAGATGACCGCTCTACCCACTGAGCCATACCGCTCAATTCTTTTTTTACGGTATATTTCACAAGTAGTGCAACCATAAAAATATGTTTGCATTTGGATTTGACCCTTATCCCATCATACAGAATTTTTATTCTATAATGTAAAAAATAAATAAATCACTGGCCAAAAGAACAAGAAATGCAAAATGCAGACCAACCCTTGTGCTCAAAGTCATACAGCTTCTGCTGCCAGAAGCTCCTGAAGGGGGCGATGCCCGTTCCTGGACCCACCAGGATACAAGGGGCCTTGCCGTCCTTTGGAAGTCGAAACAATGGTGCGCTGAAATGAATACAAGGGATTTGATGAAAATCAAACTAAAACTTGGAAGACGGCAAAATGATCAAGTCTGCAGAAAACCACACGATAAACCAAGATACAAATGATTGGATGTTTGTCATTTTAAAAAAGTGTATTTTGGGGAAAAGCAAGAGCTGTGGTGTCTGGGTTTACCCTCTGACAAAACAAGGCACCACCTCGCCCTTCTCTATCCTGTTGAGCCACGAGGAGCACACTCCATGGTGGATGGAGCCCTCTCCATCTGAAATTGACAATCATTAAGCAAGCACTTTGATCTCCTCTCACAGCCTCTCTTCATATGGACACACAAACAAGAGCACAGCCGCTGTAACGCAGTTTCCAAGGACATCTCTCCGCCAACTCGAGATGGCTGCAATTCAGCTGTCATTTACAGAATCATCAGTGTGGCCTTATAGGTGCACCCTATAAGGAGCGCAGGAGCCTGTTAAACATGAGGGCAACATGTATCCATCTGTATGCACACATGTGTACATATAGACAGATGTGGGCATTTGTATATAAATGGCTCTGCACTCAAGATCCCTTCAAATTATATTTTGAAGGATCGTTTTAATCCGTCAACACTGTGCTCCAAAGCTTTTTGCAGGTAATAATCAAAGCCATGTCCAAAGCTGTCCCGTTTGATAAACAAGGACAAAAAAATCTGATGTGACGGTCTTTCTGTCAAGGTGCCCAGATGTTGGATCAGTTGTCTTCCAACTTGTCACACTACAAGGAATGAAACATCCAGCTGTCATCCCCAACACCCACTATCATTCCCAATAGCCCACATCCTCATCATGGACTATTACTGTGCTGGTTTTACACAATGAGCACGCTCGGCCTGAGGGATCTCGTAGGGTTGAGCTAGCCCTCACCTCTAGTCCGGTAGGAGACCACAGCCACAGTGAGGTGGATCTCCCCTGGGTGAACATCTGGAGAGGAGCTGATGGAGTAGTAGCGAGGCTGTAGAAGGGGCAACTGGGTGAGCAGCAGGGTGGACGGCATTTGGATAGATGGGAACTCCTCTAGGACCTCAACCAGTGTGGGTTTGTTGTACCATTTCCACTCCTCATACTCCTGCAAGCCCTGGATAGAGGTCAGGTAGGAAGATAGACAGGGAGTTGATTGAGAGCTTGGGGATTTTATAACTATTTGCCTGGCTGTGTAACTGTTGGTTGAGGGAGGGCTGTCTCGGTTCCTCCATACGCTGGAGTAATTACCACAGAATCTGAACATAGAGAAGGGCAACAGGTTGGCCTGGAGGTAGAAAGCTGGACCTAAAATAAGTTTGATTTCATTCCTCAGACATGTAGACAGCAATGCCCCTTAATCGAGCCTTATCCATGTTATTGCTGAGCCTTACAGCACAGTTACAGCATCCGAGCTCAATAGCACCTTCCAGAGCAGGAATCCTTTCATAAGCCAGACCTGTAAAGTCATGCAGGTCTTGTACAGGTGGGGGACTAAAGTCTATCCAGCAGAAATGTTTTTCTAAAATGTTCCCTTCCATCTACTCATTTCTCTTTTTCTGACATGAACACGAGACAGAGCACCAAGAGTGGGTGAGTCAGTGCCCGGCCTCAGCCAGCCTTTTCCACACATTGACAAAATTGAAGGGTGAACTGTGGGCGGCACTGCAAGTGGGAATGGCTGCAGGACACAATGTTCAGGTTCTCTAATGCAGCACCAGTTCGCTCCTGCCGGCTGTGTTGTCATCAGTGCAAAGGGCATGATACAGGCTTTCAGACAGGGGAGACATATCCTCAATACTTTTAAACTTCTTCAAGCCTAAAATATGATTCGTAAAGGTACAATCTGTGATTGCATGCTCTGCTGTGGCTACGAGGACTAGCATCACAACAAGAGTGCGCTATACTGTCAGCTGTATACGTGAACATGTTGAGTCTGACCAACACAATGTCAGAAGTGGGGTGCAGGGTGGCTACGTGCGTCATCTGTGGACTGCACCTTTAAAGTTACTCTTCGGTGTGTAAAACACAAAATCTTATAAAAAACATCCCCCATCAGCTCTGCACTCATTAAAAAAAACAAAATACCTCAGATACATATCATTAAACTTCAACAGAGTGCTCTTTAAATCAGAAGCACCACAAAGGAGGAGACAAAATACACACTAATCCTACAGGTCATTTTTAACACAGTCACTGGGATTAGTAACAAAGAGACAAACTAGATTTACCTTACTGAGAATCTCCAGTTTCTTCTTCTGTTTCTCATTACTTGCCAGTGCGGCAAATTGCTGCAGCAGAACAGGACTGGGTGGGGTGGTGATGTCAAGAAAGTACTGGAAGGCCTGATAGATGGTGCAGGGGGGGATACGAGTCTCACTTGTCCAGTTACTGATAACACCTGAGGTGAGAAGAACACAAAGAGGTCAGAGAACATCCGGAGGTTGGATTTTTAAACTAGAATTTTTTTTTGAAGATTGACCAAGTATAGCAACAACACACTGCTGGATCTGTTTTCAACTGCCACACAAACCCATGTCAATACTTGGTATGTCATGTGATAAATTATCTCCATACACAAATCTGTATCTTACTAACTGACTGATGATAGATTAAAATAATTTAGTATAAAATTTTTACAATTTTATATATATATATATAAATGGACTAGTTCTTACGTAGTTCTTTTCTAATCTGGTGACCACTCAAAGTGCTTTACAATGAATGCCTCACATTTACAGAGCCCCATAGCAGGATGGAAACCTGCTACGGTCAACTTAAAGTGCATGCTCTACCACTGAGCCACTACAGCTACACACAAACACACACACACACACACACACACACACACACACAAAGATCAAAGTCTGCACTCAACAGCATATAAAGACAAGGCAAAAAAGACAAAGATGCTTTTAGAATTGTTTCCTTTCAATAGCCAGTCCCCCATTCAAGCATTCCACCATAGAGCTAGACACACTCCAAATGTCTCATAGTCATTACAAGTAGAGACATACAACGAAAGAATCTCCAGCTAGAAGATGCTAGCATGACACAGACAAATAGAGCCACCCACCTAAAGCAGTGTTCCTCTCCTCCAAGAACTCCACCTTGATGATCTGATTAACAGGTGGTGCATCCTCAAGTTTGTCTATGAGAGCTGTCACCAGGTCCTCATGGTTGCCAGGGAAGATGCCCAGATGGTCACCGGGCTGGTATCTCAAGCTGTCATGATTATTTGTGTGGAGCCTCACAAATATGGTGGAGCGACTGGGAAAAAGATCAGAGAACTGGGAAATAACTCTGCTGTTTTCCGTCTGTGCCAAAGCCTCTTTGTAAAGCATTGTAATGGTCACTGTCAACGTATCTGATACTAGAAGAGCTTCGATTGATAGATTATAATTTCACAAAATCTGAAATGGATAGTTTTGCAGAATGATCATCCTATCGTGCCAAACACCGAAGGGGTTCACATGCAAGTCAACATTCAAATAAACGTACGTGGATTGGGGACTTTGCAGGTTTTGAGATTCCAGCATCTGTGCTCCAAACACCTTCTTCTTATGAATGCTGTGTAATGCTGCAGGCACAAAAGGGATGTCGATCAAATGCAATACCATGACACCAAACATTTTACAAACCACCAACATTTCTAAACATCTGCTGAGATTTTGTTACTTCTCAGTGGCATCACTTTGTTCTCTTCATGCTGGGATCAGAATCATTTGGGTTATGGTGAAGTCTGGGCCCCATGTTGCAAGTGTAGCTTGATTAAATCAAAGCCTTATGTAACACACTTAACATGAGAGTAAGTTGGATGCATCCATCCATCCATCCACCCATCCATCCATCCATCCATCCATCCATCGTCAACCAATATGGGGATCCACACTGGATAGTCCTTCACAGGGCTTGAACAGTGAGGGGTTGAGTGTTTCTCAGGGACACTTCAACACACTTTCTGTAGAGGCCGGGGATCGAACCACCAATCATCCCATTACTTGACAGACGACCGCCCTACCCCCTGAGCTATGCCGCCCCAGAAAGTTCAACGTGAGAAGAGGAAAAAACTTGAGTGTGAGTGTGGAATAAATCAAATCCGTATGCATGCATGTGGGTTTCAGCATGGCTGACCCGTACCGTCTGCGAGGGCCGGAGCCTCTGCCGTGTAAGTCAGGCGGAACTTGCTCTTCTTCCAGCTGCGGTCATTGCTGATCAGCGAGTCGTTGGCCTTCTCGATGTTCACGTCATCACCAACGCAGAACACATCACACGCAGCCTTGACGTGCAAAAACACAGGGGACAGGATCAGCTGCTATCACTCCTCCCAGCCAGAGGCTGGAATTCGGCTGAGGAATAGCAAAGGAATCTGGGAGAGCTGCACTTTTGCTGCATTTTCTGGTCTGGTCCACGTTTTTTAGATTATTTTTATCATTAATATTTTCATTTTTTGGGATTTTTGACTGAAGGCTATCATTACACTTCTGTCTGTGCAGCGACTGGCAGAAGAATTCATGCAGCTTGCCCGGGAAGTTGACATCGTTACACAGAGATGTGAGAATGACAGACGTGGTAACATACAGCACCCACTGAGTTATCAAACAAAACCATCAACTCATCTCTGATTCAGAAAACAATGAATCTGGGGTTGTTGTTTTTTTCACTCAGAAAACCACCGTTTTCATACAATCAGTTTCCTGCTACCTACCATGAATTTACATTCCAACGACTCAAGTCAAATCAGGAGTCGGAACACCAATTTAAATTCTCCGTCAACTAAATTTAGGTGGGCTTAGCCGTAGCTAAATCCACTCTTTAGCGTAAAAATATGCACGGGAACACACACTGAAACCCTGCTGCTGTAACCGGTGCAATTAAGTAAAGCTGAGCCCCCGGAGGACGGCGCCCAAGGAACAAACCTTAAAAACCTTCTTGGCCCAGGTTCTGAAGGACTCCTCCTGGCCACACAGCTCGTCTCCCTCACCCATGCGTAGGATGCGTTCACCCCCGAGCTCCTCAAAGAGCGTGTCCACAGCGTGGGCAAAGGCGCAGAAGTGTGGGTAGGCCCTGGAGCCAAGGCCAAACACTGAGAACCTGTAGAGTGAGGAAGTTTGGAAGATGAATGTGGAAAAATGGAGTGAGAGAGAGAGAGAGAGAGAGGAAGGGGGGAGGAAAGAAGAGAGAGTGAAGGAAATGCAGCAAAGAGAGATAAGAGGAGTATATGTGAGAGAGAGAGAATGAGGAGAGAACACAGAGAAAAGGAGGTAGAAGGAAATAGGCAGAAGAACAGTGAGAGACATCCAAAGACACACACAGAAGATGAGGAGGGAAAGAAGAGATGGTGAGGTGAGACGGGAGAGAAGCGGGAAAGGAGAAATGAAAGAGAAAGAAAAGTAAGGAGTGCTTAAGACACAAACGTGTCCTCACACACAGTCAGAGGGAGGAGTGAGAGTGTCTCTCAGAGATGATCTCAAAGAGCTGGCAGACCAGATCCCAAACACACACACACACACACACACACACACACAC
>OMLC01056338.1:0-12718 GCA_900302585.1 Regalecus glesne
GTATGAATCTCTCTTTTTTTTCTAAATTTTATCCCCCCTTTTTCCCCACCCAAATTCCCCTAAGCTGCCTATGGCTGGGTCTGTTGCTTTGATATCCCTCTAGAACATCGACAAGAAGGAGGAAGCCGTAGCATACGTCTCCTCTAAGTGAAAGGACAACTACCCCTCGCCATTTCACACATCACGGTCTCACAGGGAAAGCACAGTGTTTGGCCATCAGAGAACGAAGCCAGAGTACTCTACCTTCACTTAACTGCGGGAGCCCGAACGACCAAGAGGGGGTCACTTGCAATGAGAACCTAAAATCCTTTATCCAATCTAACCCTTATCCCCAAGCGAGGCTTAGCCAATTATGCCCCACTAACTATGGATCTCCAGCCGTGGTTGGAAATGGCGCGGCTGGGATTCGACCAATTGATGACTCTCAACCCACAATACAGTCAATCAAAGTGTGCTAAGAAAACAAACTTCAGACTCACCTCTTGGCCCAAAGTCAAGAAACTCTTCTGTAATTCCCGAGCAAACTCAAGGTTGTTGATCACTTCTTGGAATCTTGACAAGGCCTCCTTAAGATGTGATGTAAAGGGTGGAGATAGATCAAAAAAGTTTTGTGTTTAAAGAAGTGGAGCAGTTACCACAACTGCTCTGACTTAAAACAACAGAAGTCTGGTCTAATTATTAATTATTTTTTTAGATATACATATATTTTGTAAAGATGAAAGTAGCAAAAACAGTAGCCAGAACCATAGGTTCCTCTATTCTATATCCCTGCCTCCTTCACATCACTATCACAAAGGGTTATTGGAGGACACAAACAGAGGTCGAGGAGACCAGAATCAAAACCCTATATGGCCCAAAAGATTGAATCTATAAAACTTTAAAATTTATCAGCAACTTCTCATTATTATTATTTTTTCCAAATACTGAACCAAATGTCTAATGAAGATAAAACAAACTAAACATGACACAGGAGGACATCAGAGGTGTCATGATTTCTAAAATCGATTCTACAAACAACCGAAATTAGTTTTCAATTTAGAATTTCAAGATCAATCAGAGGTTTTCCCAATGGGCTTTTTCTCTCCATCCCAGCCCAAGAAAAAAAGAACACTTCAAATTCCATAGAGCTTAGTTTACAGCCTCTACATGCAACTGCACATTGAGACAACATGATAAATGGTAATTGGACTCCCTGCCAGAGTCAGAGATGATAGACAAAAAACAGCACTTTTTCTCCTCCTTCCCTGGTGTGGCAACATTTTGCCTTGCCTATGAGTTATGTCAACAATTAACAGGTAAATTCGAAGTGTGGTACGTTCCCAAAACAAAAAAGGCATTTCTATTCCAACTTGACACAGTGTAACCAACATACCATGCAGCCTATATTTTTAAAGAATTTGAAAATTCTATTGAATATGTACTTATCAGGGCATCAAGACTCAATAGTCTAACATTGGCATAGCCTTCATTGCTGAATTTTTATAAAAATCAAATATCAAATCATGGATTTGCAGAATTCGTGACACCCCTCAAGGACATGGTCAAATATTTTGTCACAGACAAGGGGGAAAAAGGAATACTCTTAAGTGGCATCAACAATTGCCCTTAATGCTACTTGTTTTTTTGTTTGGTTTATTATTATTCTTTCATATATATTTATTGAGAAATATTTCTTTGAAAAAGGCACTTTGTGTAGCATTACTTGTTTCTTTTAGAAAGATTCCTTAATTGCTATTTGTTGAACTGAATTTTAAAATACACTAATGGAAAAAAGCAAATTTCTCAAAATCAGTCGACACAGGACTGTTTACTTATTCACATATAAATATGTTTTCAATGCTTCTTTGGACTTATCATTCCAATAAATACATTATTCCGAAAGTAAAATAAGGTATAGATGAGACATGTATTCACCTAAACACTCAACCCACACACATTTAAGGATCGCTATGTAAGGCAAAGATTTATGAGAAACAAATGCAGAAGAAAGAATTCAAACACTACCGGCCTTTAACAAAGTTTATGGTAAAACAGGGCTATGTGGCCCATTTTTTAGCATATTATGTTGTACATACCAGCTGATCCTGATTGAGCCTCTCTCCATTATTCTTCCTGGCCTGATAGTCATCCAGTTTGGCCTGCAGATGTACAAAAAAAACAACAACATTTAATAATTAAAATTTAGCTGTCCAATGAGACGATGACACCTTTATAACACAAACTTGATTAAAGCTACAAAACTGAAAATCATAGTTTAATCTAGTGGCCCCGATAGAAGATACTTGGACCTGCACTGGGGTTTTGACCAATTCAATCTCATTAAATTGAAACAGAACCATCATTGTGTTATCAGCACTTTCAGCGCCACCAAAAAAGCTGCTTTTTAAGCTACTGGTGATTTGGTTATAGTCGACAAAGGCATGCACACACCTATCTTTTACCCATCCACTATTACCATATATGTATTTGGCTGCAGAGTAAAGATGTTAAATGAAATCAGCCAGAATGGAGTCAACCTATAAAAATATTTAGAAATATTTAGACTTATCAAATATTGTGAAGTTCGTGGCTAAAATGTTTTTATAATGAAAAACAGAATGCAATATATTTTCTAAGTTTGTTATATTTATTTTTCCTGCTTGGTGTCTGGGGCACATATTGTGCTAAAATCCCTTGCTTGTGTCATACCAACTCTCAAATGTATATTGCTATGGATAAAAGCATCTCCATCCATCCATCGTTGACTGCTTATCCCAAGTCGGGTCACGGGGAAACTGGAGCCTATCTCAGTTCTTATTGGGCGAAAGGCGGGACACACCCTTGAAGGGTCATCAGTCCGTCACAGAGCAGAGCAGTTAGGGGAACAGTGTCTTGCTCAAGGACACTTCAACACGCTTCTCTGCGGGTGTGGGGCTCGAACCTGCAACCTTCCGATTGCCAGAAGACTTTTCTACCCACTGAGCCATGTTGCCCAAGATAAAAGCATCTGCTAAATTAAATTTTAAGATGTAACATTGTAAATTCAAGTTCTTGACTCATCTTCCAATAGTACAAACAAGTCAATACAAGTAAAATTGGATTCATGGCATCAAAGAGGGGAGCCATTGATTCTGATCTCTACACAAGTTGGGTCTGATCACCCCTGTCTGTGTCACCTGGAGGAGGGTGTATGATGCTGAAAGATCTGAAACACCTGATGATCCCAGAAACATCACTGAAGTTGTGTCCAAAGACATCAGTAGAGGTATGTGAACAGCATATGTTCTGTGTATGAACCAATAAAACAAAAGGGTTGAGAGATTTGCCTAGCTACTCATAAGGCACCATAAGGGAAACCCTCTCTGTTGGTTACCCTGACAATACACCCCTTTTCCCCTATAAACTGTCACTGTGTATGTGCTGGTGTGCTGTTCCAGGGCTTCATCATAATTTCATGGGTTTGGATTGACTCTAGCCCTTCTAAATGGCACTTGTCTTATGGCACTACAAAAAAGTCATTCATTGATTAGATATAGTCACAACAACCCAGGTGATAAAACGTATTAAAAAATATATCTTTTAAGATGTAGATCATCGGGATTGTAGCTTGTAGGTTGATAGTTATTCCCATTAAGAATGACATGCAATTTACAAGTTAACATATTCATCATAGTGTACAGGTGCAGAACCAAAGCATAAAGCATGGTCCCTGATAAGAGAAGAGAAGTCCTTTATAGATCATGATTTGAAAGACGTCTAACTCTAAATTCTTGTGAAAATGAGAGTTAATCAAACATTACCTTTTTCTTTTCCATGTTGCGAACCTTCTTGTCTATCACACTCAGAACCTGCTTCATGGCTTCTGAATGACTTGCAGGTAACAACTCTGGACTGGCAGACTGGAGAGCACTGTTGCCAACCCTTGCTGAAGGCATCTATAAAGGTTTTAAAAAAAATGCCACAAGGCACAATAGCTGTATGAGCATTTGTTTATGGTAAGACATATTAAGGCTGAAAATTCCAGGTTCTCCCCAGTTTGATGTTCTATACAAATTAATTTTCTAATTATGATTAAGTTGGTTGTGATATGGGCTCCCCAGTTTTCACATATAGTGGGCAACCTGTATATGAAGGAAGTGGACAAGAGGGCTATGACATCCTTCCTGTACAGGGACATCCTGTAGCCACTGGTTCAGAATTGTGGACAACACTTGGATTAAAATTTAATCTTGGGATGTACCACAGTTCACCAACCACATTAATTCAGTTGACAACCACACCAAGTTCATCAGGAGGATGGGAAAAATGGAATGTTGGCCCTCTTAGACTGTGTAATTGTAACTGATGATGGTTGACAGTTGATTGTTGTTCACCATAAACCCATACATACTGATCAGTTCCCAAGGTTTGAATCTCATTAACCACTGGCGCACAAATTAGACGTGATCAGGATTCTGCACCACCGAGCTGACAATGTCCCTACTGACAGAGTAGCCGGGTAAAAGGAGAAATCCCACATTAAGCCGGCCGTGGTGAAGTCAAGTAAGGTTAAAGTCAATTTTATTTGTATAGCCCATTATCACTCATTATCTCTTCCTGTCCTCTGTATCTCCCTGTCACACCAGGCACCTGCATGTTCTCCCTCACTACATTCATAAAACCTTTTATCTTCCTCTTTTCCTCTTGCCTGTCAGCTCCATATTCACCATCTCAATCTTGCCTCTCCTGATTCGTCTCCAAACCTTCCAACCTGAGCTGTTCCTCAAATATACGCATTCCTAATCTTGTCCTTCATCAGTGCAAATCTTACTATCTTCAACTCTGTCAGTACTACCGTCTCCATACGGGATCAAGCCAGCAATCTTCTAATTACTAGACAGCGCCTCGTGAGCTATGACAGCCCTATAAGTGCTAGGTACTTGTTTCCTCAAGCATCCTCCACTCCAGTTGAGCACGCTTTTTCAACACCTGGGGACACAATAAGGGCTCATCTCCACCCCGAAAAGAAAGATATGATTATCTTCCTCTATATGAATTCTAAATTAATGGACAGAAAAGTTACTGCACTTTGTGTATTGATGTGAGAGGGTCCTGTTATAATAATCCAAATAACAATCCAAACTGTAAGTCTATAATGTTAGATCCTATTGCCATCGTTTCCTTTCAATCAGAAAATGCTATAATACAGAAGCCAAATCACACAATCTGTCACAGTCCAATGAATTATGGTGCTCACTGTATTATCATTTATAGAAAGGTAGCTGAGCAACAATAGTGTAAGGTTTTCACAGAATACAATTACTTACAAGTATGAATATATACATTTGAATATATACATCCACTACTTCCATTGCCTGAGCTTATGAGCCACGATTCGTTTGGCATATTAGGCACATCGGTTTGATTCTCACTGGAAGGATGAATGTATATTTTTCAACCTATTCTTCTTCGAATTGCCAAATGTCACTGTGGATTTTCTTTTACTTGCTACCTTTGAACATGCCATTTTAAATCAAGTCATGTTCAACATCTATCCAGCTAGCTAAGTGCTGATTAAACTAGCTGTGCTGTCAACTCTCATTGTGTCAAATGCCGTATCAATCCATCACTGTGACTGAGATGACAGGAGGCAGAATGTGATCGGATCAAACCAAATAAGAGTAAACATCCTCATAAAGACAGAGAAGCAGTAGGACATTAACTATCCCTCACATCATCTAACCTTCTGTTCCATATTCTCCATTCACCAGTCCTTAAAATAACTACTCCCATCTTCTCAATACGTTTTCCTCACTTGTCAGCACATTTCCATCTCCATCCTTCATTCCCTTAACCTACTGAACATTCTTGTATCACTCTCTCTGTGGAGCCAATTGATACATATCCTTTCCTCCTCCTTTAGTGTCCAACCTCTCATACAACATACCATACATCTCTTCCTTTCCCACCCCTCTCTTCGTTTTACACCGCATGCCCTCATACTCTTGTCTACTGTCCTCATCTTTTCGACAATCCCACTTATCTACCAACCTCTTCCTCTGTATACTTTACTGTTCTTTATCATTCTACCACTAAGTCTCTTTCACTTCCTTCCTCTGTCCAGATGACACACCAAGTACCCTACCCTCCTAGTGGTCTGCCTCACTATTGCTGTGGTAGTCTTTCAACCATCTGACAACTCTTCACTACCACCAGGTGCCTGTCCTTCTTTAACTTCTACCGTTTGGTCATTGTCTGTCTTCACTCTCATCTCACTGATCTCAAAAGTAATCATTTAGACAACCATCCGATGCTGACTAGCTATGTTTTCCTCTCACCACTTTGTAGTCTTCAATATACTCTTCCATCAGAATTACCCCAACCCCATTTCTCCTCTCATCTGCACCAAGGTAGAGGAGTTTCAACCAACTACCGACACTCCTGGCCATACTCCCCTTCCACCAGGTCTCTTGCACACAGTATATCCATCTTCATTCTCTCCATCATATCAGCCAGCTCTCTCCCGTCACCAGTCATCGTGCCAACATTTAAAGTTCCGACTCACCTCTACACTCCTACCCTTTCTCCTCTCCCGCTGCTGCCGTACATGCCTTCCCCTCTCCTCCTTCACTTAGTTTCCAGCGGCACTTTGCTGGCCAACAATACCAGTGATGATCATTGGTAGCCCAGACCTCGATCGATCCGGTATGGAAATCTGATTTATAGTCCGCATATCTGATTTGGCAAAAGTTCTCGACGGGTGCCCTTCATGACGCAACCCTCACCATTTATCCGGGCTTGGAAACGACACCGAGAATGCTGGCTTGTGTTGCCAAGAAGGTCGAAGACATTAGAATAACAAAGCCCAGCGGTATGGGGCTGGAAAATGGTCAGAAGTAATGTCAAGCACTGTGTATTACTGGGGCAAAACATCCAAAAATAAAACCAGATCCCCTTGCTCTGACAATTTATGGTGCAGTGTCGAAAAATGCAACTGTTTCCTAACCTCGTCTCAACCGTGCACTAAAAACTGCACATCTCGATGGGTAACAACTATCGACAGTTCACCAGCACATCTTTTCCAAGACCGATGTCGGGGCAGGTTACATTTCGTTCAGGCGACCCCAGCTAAAACGGACTATTTAGCGATTTATTCAATGGGAAGATAGGTAAACCCGCGTAAAACTTAAACATTTTTATACGTTTATGTTTTTATGTCACAGTACAGACAGTGATATTACCATGTAAACTACCACGGAGTTGTAAGGATAATCAGGTTGTCCCGATCTCCATGTTGCATTGTTAGCTAGGAGGCTAGCTCTGTAGCTATCGCGCTAGTGTTATGTTGATCGATAGATAAGACTAAATGCACCAATATATTAAACTTCAAGACGTTTAAACCTTATGGAATTATACGTCAAATGTAATTCGTTTGAGAAAAGAACCCAAGCGTTTCGACACCTCGTTTTAATCCCACCGTCTTTGAGTTAAGATGACTAGACATGAAGACGTTTTCAATAGTAATATTTCGTTGTCGCTGACAGTAGTCTCATACCTTTAAACTCTTTGTCCTCAAAGAGATATCCTTTGGTGGATTTAGTTATTTTTCTGCTGCGATGTGTTTCTCAACCGTACCACTGTTCAACTTATGATCGCGCCGACTATCGGCTTAACTGTTGGTTGCTAACCTCACGGTAACGGCTACTAGGCCCCCCTTTTGGCAATCCCAAAAAAATGCCTGACGTTAAAACGCGCAGTTTGGCGATGGACGCAAGACCACAAGATCTTGGTTTGGTAGACATAACAATTGCCTTACTGCAAAATGTCATCAATATATAGGATCCAGCTCATATAAAATTCACTTTTGTTGTGTACGGATGAACGTATTATTTTCATTAATGAATTTGATTGGCAATATACCCACCAAAAATCAGATGCATCTCTTTCAGTCACTTAAAACCTTTCTGTAAAGGCGTTTTCACGATATTATTCTTGCTCATTTAACTCTCAGATGTATTTGTTGTTATGGCAAAATTTTCCAAGAAATGTTAAAATGCCGTTACAGCATAAGAAAATGTTAAACAAAGTACTGAATTAAAGATGCAGATACCAGAACCGTTTAGTGATATGTACGATGTGTGTGTGTAGTTTGATACCGAGGACTTGCCATTGAGCAGGTGCCAGGTGATAAAAGAGCCTACTAGGTTTAAGCCTATTATAGATGTGTAGTCAACTACATTAGTTAATATGTTCAGTCAGGGAAAGTTGCCTAAAATGGATGATCAGACTGACAGCTTGGTCAATAACTATGAGACAGTCTCATCTGCATTGCCTCCAAGCTCTTCTCTCCTTATGCGTGAGTCAAGTTCTGAAAAAATATTCCTATCACTGGTGGAGTAATGTACAATAAAGTACCTATGAACAATAGAACCAAGCATCTAATATACAAACTGTGACTACATGTCACTCAAGGAGTTCTTCTTGAAAACTGTCATCTGATATGTACTCGGTCATCTGCCAAAGCCCTTGGAGACATCTTCAGTTATGTTTCCGGTATCATTGTGTGTCCCATGTCTTTCAACATCATAACCCCTTTTCCATGTGACCCAGCCAGGGCTGAGTTACCTAACAATGCAAGGTGTCTCATTTCAATTAATATGTCATTTAAGCCAGGCGTTGCAGGTTCAATCCGACCATGGGATGTCAGGATGGTTATCTTGCCTCAATTGGGACATTAGGACTAAATTAGGCATGTAAAGATGGAACTTATAGCATCTAGCTCTAAAGTTCTGTCTAGCACTGATCACTTCAACCAGATGCTAACATCAGAATCAGATATCAGAATCCGTTTATTTGCCATGTAGGATTTCACCACATCACCCAGTCACTGACAGTCCAGAAGCCAGTATACAGACTGGTAGATCCTCAGTGCTGGTCTCAAGCCTGGATAAATTAGGGTTGCATCAGGAAAGGCATCCAATGTAAAACCTTTGCCAAATCAAATCTCCGGATTATAAATTAGATTTCCATACCAGAATGGTTGAGGCCCAGGTCACCAATGACCACCATCAGTACTGTGGGCCAGCGGGATGCCGGTAAAAATATGCTGGGGATGAGGAGGAAGCCATATCCAGAAGGAGCAGGAGAGGAATAATGGTAGGAGGGTAGATGTGAGAGTTAGTATTTTGAATGTTGCCACTATGGCTGGCAAGGGGAGAGAGGTGGCTGATATGATGGAGAGAAGGAAGGTACTAGATATACCGTGTGTGCAAGAGACCAGATGGAAAGGGAGTAAAGCCTGGAATATAGAAGGTGGGTTAAAGCTCTTCTACTATGGTCCAGATAGGAGGAGTACTAGGGTCGGTGTGATCCTGAAGGTAGAGTATGTCAAGGGTGTGTGGGAGGTGAGGAGAGTGTCGGACAGAGTGATGAGGATGAAACTGGAGATCGAAAGCGTGATGAGGAATGTCAACAGCACACATCTCCACAAGTTAGGTGTAAGTTGGATGAGAAAGACTTGTAGAGTGAGTTGAATGAAATGGCGGAAAGTGTACCCAAGGGGAGAGCAGTGACTTGAGCAAACTTTGATGGACATCTTGGGTAAGGATTCAGAGGGGATGAGCGGGTATGATGTCAAGGGAAGGATTGTGGAGGGACAGATGAAAATGGCTGTGGTGAATAATTTACAAGATGATTTTTGTTAAAGGTTTATAAGTTTTGGAACTTTTAGTTTTGTTGGTGGGACTGTTTCGCAAAATGTACCACCTCTTACACAAAGTCCAACACATCACTCTACAAAAAAACTTGGCTGCTCCCATTGAGGCCCACACAGGGCCGTTACTAGGAATTCTGGGACCCCTTAATGAAAGGACCCAGATCAATTTGCCAAAGATCAGTTTTATACAACTTTTTTATTAGAATATATGTATTATCATGTATTATTATGAGTAGTAGAATTATCTCATGCCTAATAATTTAGTCATAGAAAATGGGGGCTACATAATAGGCTAGTGGGTGGTTTTGTGGGCCTCTCAAGGACTGTGGGCCCCTAGAATTGCCATCACCTTTCACCTCTAAATGATTGGCCTGAGGTCACAACAGCCGATCATCAGTGTCCATCTCTTCCTGTCCTCTGAATCTACCTCTGCAACACCAGCCACCTGCGTGTCCTCCCTCGTCACATCCATAAACCTCCTATTTGTACCTCCTCTTCTCATCATGTCTAGCAGTTCCAGATTCAACATCCGTCTCCCTTTATACCCAGCATCTGTCCTCCACACATCTCCAAACCATCTCGATCGTGTCTCTCTTGCTTTTCCCCCAAACTCTCTTACTTGAGCTGTACAACTAACAGAGTTATTCTTCTAAACACAGCACTTCATGTGATTCTGGAAGAAGGGCCTTTCAAAAATTTTAAGAACTGCCAAAAATGTGACAAGTCACATCTGAAAAAAAGACAACAGACCGCCTTCAAGTCAACACACACTTTTACTTTCTTTTAATTATCACCTCGCGTAAATATATCTTAAGATAGTAGTGTTGTCATTCTCCGAAAAAGTACTTCGAGAGCAATGAAACCGGAGGCAATCTCATGCTTGTGAAAACCCACATGGACCACCAACTGATTCTGTTGCTCTTCATGGCCGACGGGAGGCTGGACTCTCTGTGGTGACATCAGAGGGAAGTGGAACACAGACTCTCGCGAGGTTTGCTAGGGATATTAATACGCCGCCCGCCATTCTCCGGTCTTTTCCTCTGTAACGGTGAAGGTGCAACAGTAATCGGTCGTCCCGAACCCGGGTTCATCCGACACCCTCACCAACCCAGCTGAATTGAGCCGAGCTCCACTTTTACAGCAGCAACATGCCGCCTAAATTCGACCCCACCGAGATTAAAGTTGGTACGTGAGACGTTACTGGTATTGAGTGTTTGAGAGCCTACATGGGAGTCGTACTGTGTACCTCGTCGTCCATGAACGAGGCCGGCTGGCGGAAGAGAATGGTAAAGATGAGACGGAAAAGATTGAATAAACCATTTAAGATGTGTTTGCATGATCTAGCGTTGACCACACGTTTAGATTATGGGACCAATTTGTCATTTTCGAATATTTCAGTGGCCGTGGCTGTCGTAAGAGTCATGCCACGTGTGTACACTGTCTTCTAAGCTAAACCAGTGGCCCTGTTCCTTGTCCGGCCTTGTTTCAGCTAGCTGACCGGAGATAGCATGACGGTTTAGCCAACTCTCACAGTCTAGTAATATTGTTTTGCTAGTCAGTCAACTGAGTTTACATTTGTACTGAATCCAAATATTACATGCGGTTATATGAAGTTAAAGTTGTACATTTTCTGTTTGATTTAAATTGATGTTTTACTTTCGAACTTAAAGCCAAACCTATTGTTGAAATCTATTAGCTGCACGCTCAGTGGGTAGAGTCGTCGTCTAGCAATCAGAAGGTTCAGGTTCGATTCAATGTCCTGTAGAAAGCACGTAGAAGTGTCCTTGAGCAAGATACTGAACTCCTAACTGTTCCTAAATGATGGGATGGGTTGAAATGCAGAAAAAATCCAATTTTCCCATTGTGGGATTGATAAGGAAATCCATTTATTTTTTATTTACCTCCTTGTTGGGAGAGATGATTTTATGCAAGAATGAATAGAGGAATATTGGAATTTGACCCAAAATTATCACATAGTTTGAATGCTGCAGAAGTTAACGTGTTCGATAAAGTAACAATTTCAGATGTTGAGTAGACCGTTAAAATCAATTCCCTCTGCTCCATCAATCCAAATCCATACCATCAAAGATGTAACAGTCTATATGTAATGTGTACTCGGGATGGGTGATGTTGACAAAATCGGTAGTAAATTTTTTACAGAATATAAGCAACAATTGGAGAGATTCACATTACATGATCCTTATTAGTCCCCACGTTGTGAGGGTGGAGACGGGCATAAAACCGAGTGAAGTGGATTAAGGGCTGATGGCCAGCGTTTAGTTCATACCTGCCGTGTCTGTCTGACTCAGTTTTGGAGCTACTGTAGCTCCCGAGAGCATGGACATTAGTAATAATGTGATGATGGTTTGTGAATAAGTGATTATCGTTGTTTTTGTTCCCTTTACTGAAACCCGGCCTTTAAAATCAGGGAGTTACACATTTAAATCTTCATCTTCTTACCATAACCCCATACCATGTCTAATCAACATATTATTTCATCTAAATCTGAAAGCTTTAGAGGCAAACTGCTACCCTGCTATTTTGTCTCAGTGGAATTCCCGAGCAACTTTTCCATCCATTATTTATCTGGCACCTTTATGGGCTGGTCCTGGGCATGAAAAAAGACCAAATTGATTGAGACAATTTGTTGTGGTTATGTAGGGTGGCGCCACTGTTGAGGGATGTTTGGGATTCTTTAAATCTATCCATCTGTGTCCTGTGGAGATATTTTCATTACCCCTAAACCCCACAATGGCAGATCCTGTTTCCTTGGCTAACTGTTGACATCGAATTAGTGTTGTAATTGAATTGCCATGGCTTTCCATGGCACATGTCAGAGTACTTGCAACCTTTAATGACCTTGAAACAAATGAAGCCTCTTGAGTTTGTACAAAAGCATTTCTAAGATCTGTGTTGTTTTCGCCTTTCTTAGTGTACATGAGATGCACAGGAGGAGAAGTTGGAGCCACCTCAGCTCTGGCCCCCAAAATCGGACCCCTGGGTCTGGTGAGTTATTCTAAACTTTTGGTTCAATGAATGAACTAT